>JASPKZ010008273.1:0-152500 GCA_030220185.1 Diploptera punctata | reverse complement strand
TAGATTTACCGCCCTATTACACTAATTAGAAATTATAAAGAGTTAAAATATAATAAATATAGCAATGTAAATTTCATACAGAAAACAACAAATTTTATACCATAATAACAATAATATTACTTAACCGAATAATAATAATAATAATAATAATAATATTATTATTATTAATAATAATGATAATAGTATAAATATGATAAATTATACGAAAAATAATAATAATAATAATAATAATAATAATAATAATAGCTTTATATTTACCTGGCAGAGTTAAGGCTTTAAGGCCTTGTCTACCACTCCACCAGGTTAAAAAAAATACAAAAAAAAAATAGTCTTAAATCTAAATTACAATATATATATATATATATAAACGATTACAAGTTATGAATACAATACAATTAATATTTATAATGTATTTTGATTTACTCTAAATTTAACGAATTAAATATATAATATGTACAATATATATAAAAAAATGCCAATTATATATGTACCTTACTCTGGATAATAATGAAGTCGAGGTTAGAGCAAATATTTTTTTTTCAAATGCCCCAGGTTTGTCTTTCGTCATTCCTGGTTTCTCTCCTGGCATGGCGTACTTGTAACCCACTTCTGAGGTTGGGGCACCTGGAAGGCGGGGCTACGTTGCGCCGATGATATGATGGGTGATGATGATGATAGTGGTTCGCCAGGAGAGTCCCTAATCCTAAGCTTAACCTAAGATGAATATGAATGATGATGATGATTGCGATGGCCATATGATTTCGGGGACCGTTTGGGCCTTAAAGTTTTCCTGACATTTGTCTTAGAGGTGAGGAAAAACCCCGATAAAAAAGTCACCCGGAAAAACTGTCCCGACCGGGAATCGAACCCGGGCCCGCTGCGTGACAAGGCAGCACGCTACCCCGAGATCACAGCGGTGGACAGAGCAAATATAAATATGTTCATTATTTGCTACATTCAACATATTTGTTGGAGAGTCAATCACTGAAAAAGATTCTCTGACCTGTTCAGAATATTAAAAAGTATGAGCTTTCTTTACCACAAAAGGAGGAGCTGGTAAAGAGAATTCGATAAAGTGCGAAACACGACTGTCTTTGGTTGTAAAACAAAATTCATTGGAACGTGATTGGTCATTGATTCCCATTTGGAGCATGAGTTGAATAGTCTGTAAAATTATTTATTCTTTGTTAGGAAAGGTTAATCGCGCCGCCTATACGGTGAGTGCCTGTTCCCAGATATAAATGCCCTGATATAACACCTGTACCTTATCCGTTCTTAGAGTGATTCTAACGTAAACAAACGCTAATGGTATCCTTCCGCCATTTGCGCCACAATTAGTGTCACATTGACGTGGAACACATGTGAAGTATATAAGACATGTGATCGTTGAATGGGGTAGATTACAAGAAAGCTGCTGAGATTTTTCACTGAACTTGTGAAATACTTTTAAAATGGCTGGTTTTTGACCACGAGTAAAAGGTTTGCCAGACTTGTATTTTAAAAATTCAGGTGGCGACACATCAACAGAAGACATGACAGCTTCAGCCATTTTCTTGCATCAGAATCGACTGAAGCATGACCCAAACGCATCATCCATATATAATCAAGTATTTTAGATTGTAATTATTGATTAGGTATATTTTAGAATATGTTTATGTTTTGAATATTATTATTTTCATTCACGAAGAATAACAAGTATATTCAGAGGACATATTTTTAATTTAATTAAGGGAACTAGTTTTTTGCATACTTATTGCTTCTACATCGTAAGTCGGTGTCCATAACCAATGAAAAGCGAGCAGGTCACATGGTTTTGTTTTGATGAGGACCACTTTAAGAGTTGTCCGTCGCGGTGGCGTAGTCGGTAGAGTCCCTACTTTCCACTCCAGCGATCCGACTTCGATTCCCGGCGGGGTAGAGGATTTTAAATCTCCACCTTGGGTCTGGGTGTATGTCCTGTCTTGTATTTGTATGTGTGAGTAAAATAAAAAGGTTAACAAAGGTTAAAACAAAGGGGCAACGCCCGTAGCGTAGTGGTTAAGGCACTGCTCTACAAGCCGGAAGGTCGAGGGTTCAAGTCCCGTTGGGTTCAGGATTTTTAAACTGACCCAAACCTTCTGGCGGCACTATGGCCCTGGGGTCGACTCAGCCTCTAACGGAAATGAGTACCAGACGCCTGTTTCTGGGGTAAAGGCGGCCGTCACGCAGGGCTGACAACCCGGCTGACATAAAGTGCCGATTGTCTAGAAAAAGTAGGAGCCTTAACCTCCTACTACCCCAAGGGCTTCCTGAGGCCTGTTGTGGGATCACTTTAGTGTAAGGTAAAAGAAAAAAAAAATAACAGTGTTAAAACGAAAGAAAAACAAGAAGGGGGGGGGAAAGAGCGGATAAGCTTTAATGAATAAATACACTAGTGATGTTTACGTTAAATTGTTTTCATAATCGTCGAATTGTAATGGCGCGCCATTTGTGTTTTGAAACTTAATATTATTCTAGAAACTTGTGTACACTTTTGTTCTATAAGAATCTGAGAAACATGCTTGTCGGTATTAAACACAATTCGGGAAAAAAAAAAAAAGATCACAAAACTGTGACAATTGATACGAGCTTTCCTCTCGCAAGTAAAAATCCCCGTTGCACAAAATCAATCTGCTTTGATTGAGATTCAAAAATAAGTTTTAAATTATGCATGGCTCTGATTAAAAACTCTACTTCTTTCCTAAGTCGATGACATGATGTCTCTGCAAGATTATACTTTAAAAAATCGGTTGTAATATTAAATGTGGCCAACATGTCATTCATATTAATGCGTATTTAAATCTGCTTTCTTCTTCAAGAAATAAAAACTTACTACGAAAAATTCTTATTGACTTTGCGCTCAAGTTTTGAAACATAATGTAACTATGTGAATATTGAAACATTAATATTAAGACCTAGATTTTTTTATTCATCTATCCATCCATAGTAATTCTGCCCGAAGGCAGGTCCCTCACTGCAGTCATAGCATTTTCATGTAATGCTTGCAGCTTTATTAGGGAATTGTAGGTGTGGTAGCTTCCCGTTGCTTTCCACACCGTGAAGGATGATGATGACGATGATAATGATAAGCATGATGGTGATGGCCACATGATTTCGGGGACCGTTTGGGCCTTAAAGTTTTCCTGATATTTGTCTTACAGGTGAGGAAAAAAACCCGATAATAACCTCACCCAGAAAAACTATCCCGACCGGGGACTGAATCCGAGCCCGCTGCGTGACAAGTCAGCACGCTACCTCGAGACCACAGCGGTGGACCGTTTTTTTTGATAAAGCCAAAAATTAAAACTCTTACAACTTTGGCCTGGTGATCCAAACAAATGTGGATGTTATGTGAATATTTGCTGGTTATGATTGAAAAAATAGGAGAGTTTACCGGAAAGGAGCAAGTCCTCCGGGAGGTACTTTAAGCCGTGGGTCCCGAGTCTGAAGATTTTCAGGCTCGTAAAAAATCCTTAAGCCTGAATGAAAAAGCCTCTAAGCAAAATTTACCGAATTTTCCCGTCCTAGTACTACCTTGGTTTCCTTGTCAGTATGAGGCGGAACGCTGACCACGGACCACTCAAAATGACATTTATACGAAAACAAGAGTAACTAAATTAGTATGGAGCAAATTCTTGCCTGTAGGGGGAGAGCGCCTAAATCTCTGTTAAGAGAAACATAAAGTGAAGTAAAGTGATCCCACAACAGGCCCGGAGCCCCTTGGTGTAGTAGGAGGTTAAGGCTCCCACTTTTTCTAGACAATCGGCACTTTATGTCAGCCGGGTTGTCAGCCCTGCGTGACAGCCGTCTTTACCCCCAGAACAAGCGTCTGGTACTCATTTCAGTTGGAGGCTGAGTCGACCCCAGGGCCATAGTGCCGCCAGATGGTTTGGGTAAGTTTAAAAATCCTGACCCCAACGGGACTTGAACCCTCGACCCTCTGGCTTGTAGCTCAGTGCCTTAACCACTACGCTACGGCGTACATGGGCTTACAAAATCTGCTGTGCCACACGTGGGGGTGGAATCAAATCCATTTAAGGTACCTAAAGAAATTTAGATATGTCTATTCTCTTTCAAGTGGTAACATGTTTAAGTGTTCCAAATTGTTTAATTGTAGCCTTGTAAAATTTGTCAATAATTTGTAAGCGCCCGAACATCATCATGAGTATGGTCATGAGTCTGTGTGAAAGACTAAGCAGTTCATAGAAGTTAGAATTGAGGAAACGAGAACAGGATGGCGATATAGGTAGAGATAACTTCTTTTGACTATTTACTCATGCCCCAAATGGGAGTGAATGATCAATCACGTTTTAATGATTTTGGACTTACAATCAATCACAGTCGTGTTTCGCCTAGAATTTACCAACTAAAGTTTATCATAATAAAGAAAGCACCTCCTTTTTAACATTCTGAATAGGCCATAGCATTATTTTGCAGTGACTGAATCTCTAAGAAATACGGACTCGACTCGACTCTGTTATGGAAGTAGTAAAACTTCCCAAATGTTGACTCTCCGTCAGATCCCCCGACGAACTACCAGATTGTAGTCTATATATGAATGCCAACACATAGCGCATATGGGAGTTAATATAAAAACATTTGTAGCAATTGATTATACCACCAAAAAAAGAAACCACTGTTTGCACTTTCTTAAATGTATTTTTTCACAGGTAACATTCCAGAAAAATATAATTATCTTATTTACATCATAGGACATCAGAATTGAATTAATATACAGTTTTATGTGTTTCATTTATTCTCCACTAGAGTGCATTCTTACAATATTGCGTTCCTTTGGCAATAAATAATATGATCTGGTTGCAGTGATGAACAAAAGAAGCAAATGCAGCGTACCTATCGTTTCTCATTTGTTTTCAAACATCGCCGTTTACATTAAACATATAAATATTTTAAAATAATTATATTTAAATATTTGTGAGTAAACAGCTTAATTTTATTCGTTAAATACTCCTAACAAATGCCACTCTTGATTTACAAATTCTCTAGATAAATTCACTCCTCACTTCGTGAGTCGTGAATTTATCGATAATTTGGAAATCATTCGTGGTATTACTTATGACTAATAATTTATTTATGTGTTTTTGCTTCAATGTCCATGTTTCCGCACCGTATAATAAAATATTCTTCAAGATTGTGTTATATATTAACGACCCTGAGCAACAAAAAAGAAAGGTTTTTTTTTTATCTCAGAAAGAAAATATGTGATTCTGATAGTATTTTTTCTCCTGAATTCAAATATGATATCGGGTTTTCTCCATCTCGCAAGGTTTCCGAGAGACAGGCATTTATAATTTCAAACACTTTAATATTTTCTACATTCGTAACTACACAATATTCGAACATTCGGACTCACCTGGAAAGTAAGAGATGACGATTTTCTGCTATATTTTGCCTGTAGAGCATCCCTCTTGATGGTCCAACAATAATCGACGAGCATATTAGGATTCCATTTGCCTTGATATCTCTTTTCCATAGCTGAAACCATTTGAGTTAGCTAATTTGGTTTTATTTTACAATGGACGATTGGACGAAAAACGTTTATTAAAAAATCATTATTTAAATCCATTAATTGAAATTGAAATAAAAAAATGTGGATGATGGAGAAATTCCGAATACATATTTGAAAACACGATAAAAAACTGCATTAAGTACAACTATTGGTACTCATGAGACAATAATCATGTTGACCAGTGTTATTTGATTAAGTGAAGAATTATTCTTTTAAGTATGAAACTGACACACCGGTATATAATTGAGCCCTAAGTGTTTGGCATAATACAAAATTATAACATCACTTTTAAGCATAGACTCTGTATAACATTTAGTAATCACTGACGTCAGTGGGTAGATGGAATTTTGATCTGGACGTATTCAAGTTTTGACGCCTCCCTTGATATAATGTGCCAGCAGTGCGATTGAACTAGTCTTTTGTTTGCATCGTGATGATTTTTTAAAAAATTTGGATCGGCGAACATAACCAATATGTCTCAGTGATCCTCACTTCATGATGTTAATGCCATTGGTTTGGAAAAAAATATGTGGAATAAAAAGGAAGTGATGCATGGATAGCCTTCATAGGGAATTCTAGTCTTTCTGGTCAGATGCCTTCTACAGAAATAGGCCTATTGAGGCTGAATTCCAGTTGGCAAGAAAAAAGTTCTCCAGTATAGTCCCTTCAGTCTATAGGACCTAGATTTGATTCATAGACTAAAACTAAAGCAGAATTTTAATATTATAATAAATATGATAGTTAAAATTAAGAATTTCATACTTTAAAATTCTTTTAATATTTATATATATAACTTAAATAAAGAAAAACATCTAAATAATTCAGCGGGTGTGACAGTTTTGGACAAGAAAAGAAGTGAGGATATTAGGAAGGACTTAAACATTTTTAATTTAACAAATAGAATTGACAACATGAGAAACAACTGGTATGAACATGTCAAGAGAATGCCTACAGATAGAATCCCTCAGCTGTTACTAAAGTACAAACCAATAGGGCATAGAAATGTTGGACGCCCATTTACTAGATGGGAGGATTCATTAAATCCCACTTGATGTGAAAACAAGTCAAAAGGCCTAATGTCATGAAGCAGAAAAAGAAGAAGAAGAAGATAATTCATTGTTGAATAATAATGTCTCTAACAATTAAAGAAATTGTACTACATAACAGTTTTTGTAAATAATGCTTTTAAAAATTGTTTTAAGTCATTGTTGTCAAAATTATAAAGCTTTCTGTTATAACTGTAATAAGAACACATGCTTAACTTCATATTTTTTAAATGAACTTAAAATAAACTCTGATTGGTTGTTAAAACAATTATCTTTTTTTTTTGATTTAACAAATCAAATTTAAACCTTATATTTAATGGGCTATTAACCAATAGAATTTAAAATTACCATCATGTGATGTAATAATGTTCTTCTAAAATTATAAAATAATTACACTATTCATTCTGCATACAATTTTCAACAAAGATAGAAGCAAATAGAGCTCTCCTGATAAAATGTGATATTTAATACAAGAAGAATAGTTGATCCAAGAAAAGAAAATGATTTAATTTTAATTGACGGTGACGAATAATACCACCTACATTTACTTAATTTGCTGGGAAATTAATTAGTGAATACATGTGAAATTATTTCTACAAGAAACAGTTTTTAATGATTTTAAAAGTTTTCATATCCATTGTAACAACTACCGACCCTAAGAAGAGAATCCGGCTCTACCGAAAGTTAAACCCAACCTGAACCAGTAATTATTTTTTTTGGGACACAAATATTTCTTCAAAATGTTACTACAACATCGGGCATGAAGAGAATTACTTCTTCAAAACATGGTAGTAGATTTGAATACTAACTATTTTATAATATTATTTCACATCAAAACTGTTTTCTAGGCCTATAAAAGTAAGCAGTAAATACGTTATTTATAAGATAAATTATGACCAGCCTCATGGGCTAGTGGTCATCATTTCTGACTACTGTTCATGAGGTCCCGGGTTCGATTCCCGGTCAAACCATAGGAATTTTTCCGTAAAGGGAATCGTTCCTGTGGTTTTCCACGGTCTGGAATTTAGGTTAAGTTTAGGTTAAGAACTCTCCTGGCTCTTCATTATCATTTGCCACACATCATATCATCGGGGTAACGTAACCTCAGAAGTGGTTTACAGTTACGCCAATGCCAGGAGAGAACACTAGAAATGTCGATATGACAACCTGGGGCATTGAACAAAAAAAAAAATATGGATATAAACACAATAATAATATGTTTAATAATAATAATAATAATAATAATAATAATAATAATAATAATAATAATAATAATAATAATATGTATAAAATATCGATGAAGTTATAAAAAAAACTTTTTAAATGTAATAAAAATTAGCGAAATTATAAGTAATGTTGGTAAATGTGCGTAAAAGTTTGTGTTACCAACCAACATAAGATCTATAATAAAATAGCTATATGTATCATATTACTAGCATAAAATGAGTCAATATTAGCAGTAACTTGTCGCTGGTAAATAATATATTTAATAATAATAATAATAATAATAATAGTAATAATAATAATAATAATAATAATAATAATAATAAACTTTATTTTACTTGACAGAGTGAAGGCATTAATTGAAGATTATTTTCTTTATATATCGAGCTTAAATCCATTGTTTGCCACATTAGAATTCCATCCATAGTAATTCTGCCCGAGGGCAGTCTTTCACTGCAATCATAAACTCTTCATGATATGCTTTTCAGTTTTACTAAGGAATTATAGATGTGATAGTTCCTTCTGTTTTCCCCACCGGTGAAAGATTATAATGACTATTTAACTCATGCCCCAAATGGGAGTCAATGGCCAATCACGTTTCAATGATTTCTGTTTTACAACCAATCAGAGTCGTGTTTCACGAAATATTTATCAGTGTTATAATTACCATATTAAAGAAAGCTCCTCCTTTTTAATATTCTGAACAGGTCTGACCATTATTTTGCAGTGACTAAGCCTATGAGAAATACGGCTACCAGATTGTATGTATAGTGCATGAATGTCAACACATGCCACATGTGGGAGTTAATATAAAAACATTTGTAGCAATTGATTATACCACCAAAAAAAGAAACCACTGTTTGCACTTTCTTAAATGTATTTTTTCACAGGTAACAATCCAGAAAAATATAATTGTCATATTTACATCATACGACATCAGAAATGAATTAATATACAGTTTGATGTGTTTCATTTTTTCTCCACTAGAGAGCATTCTTACAATATTGCGTTCCTTTGGCAATAAATAATATGATCTGGTTGCAGTGATAAACAAAAGAAGCAGATGAAGCGTGCCTATCGTTTCTCATTTGTTTTCAAACATCGCCGTTTACATTAATTATATAAATATTTTAAAATAACTATAGTTAAATAATGATTTGTGAGTAAACAGCTTAATTTTATTCGTTAAATAGTCCTAACAAATGCCACTCTTGATTTCCAAATTCTCTAGATAAATTCACTTCTCACATAATTTGGAAATCACTCGTGGCATTACTTATGATAATGATAAGGATGATGATGATGGCCGGATGATTTTCGGGGACCGTTGCGCCCTAAGCTTCCTGACATTTGTCTTACAGGCGAGGAAAAAAAAAAACCGAAAAAACCTCACCCAGGAGCCTGTCCCGACTGGGAATCGAGCCCGGGCCCGCTGCGTGACAAGGTAGCACGCTACCTCGAGACCACAGCGTGGACTACATTAGAATTAGTACGCTTTAATATGTGATTGTAAGCAATTCTATGGAGTTACAGGCCAATGTGCATAGCTTTGTTCCTAGCAATAACAACAATGAAAATTATTTACTTGATGCCATCATTAAACTATCTATCACCTTTAAAGCACTGTCAATTTTGTGCTGACCTTAGATTAGCTTGTTTGGTAGTTATTATTTGCAACTATTTTAAAATATATGAACCGAAATTAAACCGAAAACCTTTGAGTACTTTTGCAGCATACTTACTTATTCACTGGCACTATCGAACCCGTAGGTTCATGGCCGCGCAGACATAAGCCCTCCATACATCCCTATTCTGAGCTAATGTTTTCCAATCATTCCCTGTATAATCTACTTCCCTCAAATCATAGTTAATGTTATTCTCCCACCTCATTCTTGGTCTACCAACTGGACGTTTTCCCTCTGGGTTTCCTACAAAAAGTTTCCATGCAAGTCTTTCATTCCCCATACGTGCCACATGTCCTGTGCATCACAGTCTACAAGACGTAACTGTTCTTATTATATCTGGCTTCCTATAAAGACCATGTAGTTCATTGTTATGTAGTCTTCTCCATTCACCTGTCTGTTCATCTCTCTTTGGTCCAAACAGAGTCCAACTTTTGCAGCTGCACATCGTGAGAAGCAGAAATGCGTTGTTCGTAACGTTACCATGTTGGCGGCACGCCGTAGCGTAGTGGTTAAGACACTGAGCTACAAGCCGGAGGATCGAGGGTTCAAGTCCCGTTGGGGTCAGGATTTTTAAACTGACCCAAACCCTCTGGCGGCACTATGGCCCTGGGGTCGACTCAGCCTCTAACGGAAATCAGTACCAGACGCTTGTTCTGGGGCAAAGGCGGCCGTCACGCAGGGCTGACAACCCGGCTGACATAAAGTGCCGATTGTCTAGAAAAAGTGGGAGCCTTAACCTCCTACTACCCCAAGGGCCTCCGGGCCTGTTTTGGGATCACTTTTTTATGTTGCCTTTTAAGACATGCCTGGCTTTTTCCCCTGGCATTGGCGGAATTGCAATACATTTTTTAAAGTTGAGGTACCTGGAAGTCGGAGGTAAGTTACCCCGATGATATGATGGGTGATAAATGATAATGAAACGCCAAGAGAGTTCTTAATCTAAATTTCAGATCATGGACCACCACAGGAATAATAATGTATCTAAAAAAATTTCTATGGTGTGACCGGGAATCGAATCCGGAGCCTCATGAACTATAGTCAGAAACACTGACTTGCTCCTTGGATTTTTCCGTCCTAAAAAGTCCATTGACTCCAGCCGGGTTTGAACCCGTGATCCTCGGAACTAGAGGCAAGGAGCATAACCACTAGTCCATCTTGACCGATCTCAGGTTCTTACGTACTGTAAATCTAAGACACGGGACCCATGGCTTAGCTTCCTTCGGAAGGAAGTCACATTCAAGATTTTTTACTCCCTTCAAAAAACATCGGCCTGGACGGGGTTTGAACACGCGAAGCTCGGATCCAGCGACAAACATGGTAAACACTAGTTCATAAATTGGATTTTTGTAGTTATGAGACTTAAAAAAATCTGTTTGGACTTTGATTAGAGATGAATATTCATTTTGTTTTATCTGAGACACTTTTATGAAGGATTACAAGATCTGATCAGTTGAGTCTACAGGCCGTAGGATATCATTAATATCATTAGACCGTAAAGTCTTTGATGTCGCGCTGCTGCGATGATAACCTCCTGCCCCCCCTCCCTCCCTCCTTGCTCAGGAAGCTTGTGATACGTGTTTTTAATTTTCTCTTGATTCATTATGTTAATTATTGCTACAGGCCTTGATTTTTGTAGCGAACAGTTGAAAGTTATTGCGCAAATAATAATACTCTGCCAATGTTGTTTATTTCGTTCTGTCAAGTTGGTATGTTGGTGTGCATTCCTTGCAGACCTGAAACATGTCACACGTAAATTAATATTGTTATGCGATTTAATTTAAATTAGAAGATAAACTATTATTTAGGATGTGATATAACTTATAGAGAAAATAAAGATATAGAAAATAAAGTAAATAAATTTCAGCCTATATGTGGAACCATAAAAAGAACCTTAGGTCGGAAGGCAAGGAAAGATACGAAACTTAAATTATATAAAACAATGGCTGTTCCTTTGTTGTTGTATGGAAGTGAAAATTGGATAATGAAATCAAGGGATAAAAGCAGGGTACAGACTGCGGAAATGCTGTTTTTACGTAATGTGAAAGGATGCACAAGAGCGGATAGAATAAGGAATGAAACTATACGAGAAGAATTAAATATATATAAAATTGAAGATAAAATCAGCGAAAATAATAAGAAATGGACAGAACACTTAATGAAAATGAACAACGAAAGAATACCAAAAAGAACCTTCCTGTATAATCCCAGAGGAACAAGAGATGTTGGCCGACCACGTAGAAGATGGACTCCACTTTTAACTTCGCCGGAACAGGCTGCATAGCCTAAACCTTGTAGTAGAAGAAGAAGAAGAAGAAGAAGAACTAATATTTAGCCGGAACAGGCAACTCTTGCCTAATCCAGGAAGTGAAGAAGAAGAAGAAGACTATATTTAGCCATTTCATTGGAAAAGTAATACTGTGTTTTTGCACGATAGTGCGTTTGTCGTACTTACAGCAGTGGCGACCATGATTGAAAGTTCAACTTCCTACATTTCGGGGTCGCCAACCTAAACAACTATACTGCAATATTACATATTACAAACCACGAGTGGAAAGTAAAACCACTGCTCTCTATGTACAGTACATACAATGTATATATAAAAAATATCCAAAAGGCAGTATTAATAAACATTATACGAAACAAATCACTGCATTTTAAATTAACTGAACTTTATTTGAAACAATATAAAACAATAAATACGTACTTTGCGCCATTTTATAACTGATTCGTGTCATGGCCTCCTGTAGTTTCAACTAATAAACATTGCCCACACTATGATGATTTTGAGGAAGATTTTTGGGCTGTAGGCCGTGGTCTTGAGGCTTGAAGTTCCCCGACGTTTCGCCAGTGACTGAGTCTGGCATCCTCAAGCGTTGTCTTGAGTCTACATCAATACATTCCCCACAGTGTTAACGTTAGTCAATTGTTTATAATGAACGCAAATATTTGCAACAAAGATGTTACTATTTTACCATTATTTATTATTTTCAAAACACCATCGCACAAAAGATAATGTACAACCCACGTTTGTGAAGTATTCTACAGAATCTCCGAAATTAAAAACCTCGCTATTGCTCGGTTTTTAAAGATTTTCTCGCTTCTGTAAAAACCATTTCCCAACCTCGCATCGTAATATATTATTTCCTGTTTTATGACTAATAATATAGAATGTATTAACTAAACTCAATGTAGGCCTAACTGTAACACTATTACGGAGGGTTGTTTTTGTGCCGGTTCGCTCAGGGTGCAATATGATCACTCAGGGATGTTTTATTGATATTTACTTCCAGTCCTAATTTCTTAGTGTTACTCAATAGTGTGTGCGTGTTGGCCTTTAGTATCTCCTCGCTATCGGCCAGTAGTACTACATCATCAGCATAAACTAACAGCTTATTAATAGTATCATAGGAGTTACAAATTCAAATTTAAACTGTAATTAACAGTAAAAAAAAACATTTATTTTACTAAGATAAGACTATAGCGTCTTACCATCCGACGTTTCAAAAGATATCATTATCATTCCTTGCTAATGGTACGTGAGATCATGTCGAAATCAGTGACAAGAGGCCAACCTTGAATCCATGACGCGGAAAACCCGACGAACATTTTTATTAATTATGCATGTGTGTATATATATATATATATATATATACATACATACACTTACTATGTAATAATTTTATGCTTCCTCTTGCATTTTCGGAAATATTTTGTTGTTATGTGAGCCTGTTGGGGCACGCCGTACCGTAGCGGTTAAGGCACTGAGCTACAAGCCGGAGGGACCCAAACCCTCTGGCGGCACTATATCCCTGGGGTCGACTCAGCCTCTAACGGAAATGAGTACCAGACGCCTGTTCTGGGGGAAAAGGCGGCCGTTACGCAGGGCTGACAACCCGGCTGACATGAAGTGCCGATTGTCTAGAAAAAGTGGGAGCCTTAACCTCCTACTACCCCAAGGGTCTCCTGAGGCCTGTTGTGGGATCACTACTTTACTTTTTGTGAGCCTGTTACCTACTGAATGATGTCAGCTTTTTAAACACACTGTATACGCACCGTAGATTCCAATATATCCTATTTTTTGTGCTGGCAATATCGTTTTCGTGTGTTGATTTAACATAGAGGAGCAAAAAACTGGATTTGTTTGAAAAATTGCATTTCATCTCGATGAAATGTTTGGTGAAGGGAAATGGCAACCTCAAGACATCTCATTTCCTTGTCGTATTGTGACTTGGCTCTGTCCTATGTGGTCAAGGAATTTGACAGGAACAAGTGGAAGATTTTATATAGCCACACTTCATCTTCCCATCAACAGAGACGTTACTTTCCCCTTGTTTTGTTCAACAACACAACAGCTTGAAACCAGGGGAGGAAATGGTAAACATGTCTTGTAGCTGGATCATAAATCACCAGCATTTTCTACTTAGAAATCACACACCTTGACAGGAGACTCCCAACTTTCTCCATTTGAAATCACAGCTAATTTCTGTCACAATTCAAAGACTTGCTAGAATAAAAGTGATCTTGATTTAGCTATATACATCCTTTCAGTGGCGGAATATGCAAGCTACATATTTTCCAATATACAGGGAATTTCAGAATAAACATTACAGACTCCTAGGGGTTGTAGAGGGGTCTTAGTAGATACATTTTTGATAATAAACCCATGTCCTTAAATGTACCATTTCGATGTATAATAAGATTGAAGACCGAAACACAATGGGCTGATATCGTGTGTGTTATGTTTTTAATTTGTCTTGGAAATGATCTCTTACAAGGAGATTGAAACGTGGACTTGAATAAATTAAATATTTATTGTTTCAAATGAAGTTCAGTTAATATAAAATGCAGTGATTTGTTTTCTTATAATGTATATTAACACTACCTTTTGAATATATGTTTGTATATACATTGTACGTAGTATACATAAAGGGCAGTGGTTTTATTTCCCACAAGAGGTTTGTAATATGTAATATTACAGTATAGTTACTTAGGTTGGCGACCCCGAAATGTTGGATGTTAAACTTTGAATCATGGTCGCCATTGCTGTAAGTGTGACAAATCGCACCATCGCGTAAAAGTAATATTTAACGAAGTTACGATCCATCACCTCATTCTACAATTTGGTTGGCACTGTAAAATATATTACGTTATCTTGAGAAATTGTTTTATAACGATTTCTAGTAATATTATTGTAACTTTGTTCCCGTGAAGATCATGTAAAAATGTTTCAGAAAATGTTTGTACAAATAACTGTAATAGTGTTATTTTAAAACAATAGATTTTTATTCCAAGACTGGATCATTTTTCATTCTGTAAAGAGAGAAAATTGGCGTGAACTGGAAGGAGAGGAGGCTCATAAGTAATCTTTATACGAAACAGCGAATAAAAGTAAAGATAGGAGAAGAAATGTCAGAAGGAAGAGAAATTGGGAGGGGGAGGGGTAAGGCAAGGATGTCCTCTATGACCTACTCTTTTCAACATCTACCTGGAAGATCTAATGAAGAACTGCTTCAGGAATACGGAAGGCTTAAACATGGGAGGAAGAAGAAGTAAGTACACACAATATTTGCTGATGATATGGCTTTGCTAGCAGAGGATGCAATGACATTGATGAACATGTTGATGGAGCTAAATGATAAGTGCGAGGATTATGGGATGAAGATAAATATAAATAAGACGAAGGCCATGATTATAGGAAAGAAACCAAGGAAGATGAACATGAGGATTAAAGATGAGGCCATTGAGCAAGTGGAGAGCTTCAAATACTTGGGTTGTACTATCAGTAGTAGCATGAACTGCGGTCAAGAAGTAAAGCAGATGATAGCAATGGCAAAAGAAGCTTTTAACAAGAAGAGAAGCATTTTCTGCACACCTTTGGGAAAAGAATTACGGAAGAGGTTAGTGAAGTGCTTTGTGTGGAGTGTAGCATTGTATGGTGCAGAGATTTGGACATTACGACGGAATGAGGAAAAACGACTGGAAGCTTTTGAGATGTGGATATGGAGAAGAATGGAACGTATAAAATGGACAAACAAAATAAAAAATAAATATGTGCTACACAGAGTGGGTGAAGGAAGAACAATGCTGAAACTCATAAAGAAGAGAAAAATAAATTGGATTGGCCACTGGCTAAGAATAAACTACCTGCTGACGGATGCCTTAGAAGGAATGGTCAACAGAAAGAAAGTTAGAGGCAGAAATAGACATCATATCATAGACAATATTAAAATGGATGATTTGTATGGCGGATTCAAAAAGGAAAGTTGAGTTAAGGAAAGAGTGGAGAATGCTGAGTTTGCAGTAAAAGACCTGCACTATGAATGAAAGAGAAATTGCTCTGGAAACATTAAGAAAATCAACATATGGGTATTTTAAGTTTTCTATAAAAGCCGTTTGAACTGTATTAGTGGTTATTTTATATGATTTCTCTTACCACAACATTTTTAAAAAATGAACGCTGAAGTTCACAAAATGCAGAGCTATATATAACTTTTATAGAGTAAATTGGGCACTACTCTAAAATCGTCCATTTTATTGGCCCAATTCTTCGCAGAATTAACTGACCAGCTGTCAATATGAGCGACGCTCATAGCATTCTTTTCCCTCCCCGCTCACACCCTCTAACCCAAATTTAATTGCCTTTATTATATCAATGAACTGAAAATAACGAATACCTTTTACAATCATAGAAACATACATAAATATACCTGGCATCGTCAGGACTCAAAATAAATCATTGATTATTTCATTGCAAATAATAAGATTTTTAAATTGTTTCTCGATGTCAGAGCCTACAGAGGATATGATATTGGTTCAGATCACTACCTAGTAGAAGCAAGAATAAGATTTCCACCAAGATGGTTAAAAAAGAAGAAACAACAACAGAGCATAGAACAAAAGTACAAGGTAAAATTATTTTATGATGACAGCATTAAATGGTTATATTCGAGAAGAATTCAGCAATATATGGCTACAACTCCAGAAAGTAATGATGTCGAAGAAGAATGGAAAAACATTAAAATGATAATTCAAAATGCAGCTAATGAAACTTTAGGAAAAGTAAATATACAACAAAGAAGAAATAGAACTCTAAAAATCTGGATGATCAAATAAAACAATTGATTGAAGAAAAAAATGCAGCTTATAAAAAATATTTGAACACAAAGAAAGTAGAAAATGAAATAGAATTCAAACGCTGTAGAGCTATTGTTAAGAGGGAAATAAGAAAGAGACATAGGAAAACATGGTTAAATTTTGTTACACATTTAGAATCAGATTTGCATAAGCTCCAACCTAATGCCTTCAAAATATTAAAACATTTGAATAAAGATATTAAAGAATCTACCAAAATTAATTGCGGAGTAACAAAAGAAGATTTTTTCAATTATTATAAAAGTCTTTGGACTGACAATAGCTATGAAGATACAATTTTCCGAAATAATAATGAGACAGATTCCATAATATCATTGGAAGAATTGAACAATAGTTTAAAGAAATTAAAAAATGGGAAGGCAACTGGCACAGATGGCTTGAATTCCGAATTGTACAAATATGCAGGCAAACAGTTCCATGAAAGACTGTTGTCCTTCTTTAATAATGTATTCAAAAATGCAGATATACCACAAGAATGGAAGACAAAGCATTGTTTATAACCCCTGTTCAAGAAAGGAGACAAGAGAAAAATGGACAACTATAGGGGAATCAGTTTGTTAAACACATGCTACACAAAATTTATGCAGACATTTTAAATGGAAAATTGAAAAGTTTCAGTGAAACATTCCTTATGGAATGTCAAAATGGATTTAGGAAAGGACGATCTTGTATTGATTCAGCATTTTCTGTTAAACTATTGCTTGAAAAAAGAAGAGAATTCAACTTAGAAACACATTTTGCTTTCATAGATTTTGAAAAAGCATTCGACACAGTCAAGAGATCAAAACTCTTAAATATATTGGAAGACAGAAATATACCAAATTTACTTCGGCAGAACATACAAAATATTTACAAAGACAACACCATAAAGATTAAATTAAATAACAGATTTTCTGAAGAAGGAATTATAAATCGTGGTGTGAGACAAGGCTGCCCCCTATCCCCAACACTGTTTGCAATTTATATCAATGAAGTAATATGTTGCTGGAACAAAACATATAAATTTGGAATAAGAATATCAGAAAATAGAAAATTAAACACCCTACTGTTTGCAGATGACCAAATAATAATAGCAAATTCCGAAGATAATCTACAGAAAGGTCTGTATGAACTTAACAAAATTACAGAAGAATATGGATTAAAAGATATCTACAGAAAAAACAAAAATTATGGCATTTCAAGGTGTAGATCCTGTCAGAAGTAAAATTGTACTGGACAATAAAATTTTGGAGCAGGTGAATAATTTTACATATCTAGGATGCAATATCTCATATGAAGAAGAAAAGGATGTAAATGCAAAAATATCTAAATTTTTAAGAATTTTAGGGTTAATAAATTCTATCTTCAAGCCACAGTTAGTCCAAAAGCATTCAAGACTGAAAGTGTATAAAACACTGGCTCTTCCAACTCTTTTGTATGGTAGCGAAGTATGGACGTTGAAACAGAAGGATATACAGAGACTTAGATCTGCTGAAATGAGATATCTTCGGAGGACTGCAGGATACACACTACTAGATCACAAAAAAAATGAAGACATCTTAGAAGAATTACACATGGAATCTTTAGAAAACAAAATTTCTGATTATAAGTCAAGATGGATACAACATGTTCATCGAATGGAAGATCACAGAATACCCAAACTAATGTTAAGATATCAACCTGCAGGAAGAAGAAGAACAGGACGTCCACTCAAAAGACTTCTGGATGGTGTTTCTCTTGAGGCCGAAACAGGTCAACAAATGGCCTAAATTCGTGAATGTACTATGATGATGATGATATTATATTCACAAGGCTTTTATGTGCAGTTAACAATTCAGCAATGTCAAAAATATAGGCTACTTTATTTTTATTTTACCTTACTCGAAGTGTGTGGATAATAGGAGACATACTTTCCGATCTAAAAATTCCAATCAGAGCTTTTATTCGAAGTATATCTTCTGTATCATGATCTGTAGGCCCTTTTTAAAGCAAAATCGTGTATACTCAATTAAATACATGTATATATCATGTTCTGCATTTAAGCGCATTCGTATAGGCCCATGCTCATGACAAATAGTCCATAATTTAAAAAAAAATAGTTGTTTGATCGACTTTACTCGAGGATAGTTATTCATGAATTTATCTATCTATCTATCTATCTTCGGATTTTTACAGCTGCTGCCGTCTTCCCGTGCCAAACCTCCAAAGCCTACGATCTTGGGCATCTTCAATGCTTGCATTACTATCCTCATGCTTTCTTTCCATGCTAATTTTGGTCTCTCTCTTTTTACACGCTTTATATTAGCTTGACCTCTATCTGTCTATGTAACTGACCTGTATCTATGTAAGGGAATCTTTGAACACTCAAATCTGGGTCGGAGGATTTTTTTTTTAGAAGAGTGTTAAGCAATTAAATTTTCATGGGATTCCGGTTTATGACAATCAATTAAACCAACAATTAAAAAAATGAATAATAGTTTAAAAAACTGAAACAACACACTTTATTAGAAAACCAAACTACAAAATAAATAATAGTGTAAAAAACTAAAACAACACGCTTTATTAGAAAACCGAACTAAAAAATGAAAAATAATTTTAATTTCCAACACGCTTGGGATATCAGTTAATGGCGGACAGTGAGTAGTGAATATACTGGTCGCTCGTGTTTTTGCACAGTTTTCAGCAGGTGATTGTTTGTGTTTTACAGGTAGTATCGGATATTTTGTATTTATTTGTGTGTACATTTATTCTGTAATAATGGCGCCACGCAAAACAAAGAATTCCGACGAGAATAAAGAAGAAATGACAAAGCGTGTGATGCAGGAATGTTTGAGGGACCCTGCCATGTTGCAGCTGCTAAAGGACTCGGTGCGTGAGGCTATAGTGAGTGAGTTGAAAACAACCATAGATCGGAACACTGAGGTCATTAAACAGTTGGAGCTGTCGTTACAGGAAAGGGATGCTAAAATAATGAAACTAGAACTGTTGTGCGAAAAAACTGATTCCCTTGAACAGTACCAACGCCGCCAATGCTTACGTATCTTTGGCATCCCTGAGATGGACGCTGAGGATACAGACAAAATAGCTATCGATGTGGCGTCTAAAATAGGTATTAAATTAGAAACATGTGATATAGATAGGAGTCATCGTGTGGGGAGAAAGGCGGACCGGCCACGGCCGGTTATCGTCAAATTTGTAAGCTATCGGAAAAGGAGATAGGTTTTCCAGAACAAAAAACAGCTGAAAGGGAGTGGTGTTACAATTAGGGAAGACTTAACTCAAATGAGGTATAAGCTATTAAAAGAATGCATCTCCAAATATGGTGTAACAAATGTGTGGACAATTGACGGAGCAATCCATGTTAAAGAAGGAGATAACAAACGCATCATTCTCCGGGCCTCAGAAATATAATTAGTGCAAACACGGCCAGTGAATAACCGACAGTTATCACTTTAAACATTTTATTAATGGTACATAAAATTAAGATATTCTTAGTGACGTGATACCAAGTTTAGTTTGTAAGTTTGTTGAAATATTTTACGACCATTTTTCGTTGAAATGATGATTTTCCTTTGACAGTTTTTGACAGGCTACAGGACAATAACCTTCCCACTCCCCTTCTCGACCCCACTACTTCAAGGAATGCTTTAGAAATAGCTTCATCCACATACCCTACCTCCTCTTGCAGGTAGCCCATTTCAATGCTCAAAGTATTACTGCACATATAGATGAGATCAGAACAATTTTCTTCTCTTTAAATATTCATGCTCTTCTCATATCTGAAACGTGGCTAAATCCCGCCATTACCTCTTCTTTAATTGACATTGATGGTTATACTTTTCTTAGACACGATCGTGTTTACAGTCGCGGGGGCGGTATTGGAGCCTTCGTTAGAACAGACCTTACTCCTAAAATTGTGTATCTATCTAATAACGAACCATCTGCCGAAATTATGTTCATAGAAATATTTGTCAGTTTCAAAAAATGTCTTCTCTGTGTAGTATACCAACCTCCTAAAATAAAAGCCATCGCTGAAATTGAGTCCACTTTACAAAACGCGCGAATACAATATGAACACGTTATCGTTATGGGCGACTTTAATATAAATATACTAGACACTGATAACAGACATACACAACAATTGATGGCTACGTTCCAGGCTTGTGATATGACTCTCCTACCCCTACAGCCTACACATCACACTCATCACTCTGAGCCGTTACTTGACTTAATTGCAACTAATAATCCAGACAGAGTACTTACTCACGGGCAACTGCCAGCCCCGGGAATATCAGCACATGATATTATATTCTTAGCATATTCGCTGCAGTGCCCTAAATCGACTCGAAAGACTATTACGTATAGAGACTTAAAACATATAAATAATGCAACCCTAATTGAAGAAGCTATGCAGATGCCGTGGCATTCAATATTGACGCCGCATTCTTAGGTGAAAAAGTTGAGGCACTAAATGACTTTATACTACAATTATACAACAGACAAGCCCCACTGAAAACTAAACTCGTGAAACGACGCCTTGCACCCTGGATGACTCTTTCAATTCGTAACTTGATGGCTGATAGAGACGCAGCACATAAGAAATATAGATTCGACAAAACAGACACAAATCTCAGTCAATATAAACAGTTACGTAACAAGACAAATCAAGCTATAAGAAACGCCAAACTTAGACATTTATACAGCCTAACAGATACCAATACTTCAGAAATCTGGAAACACTTGAATAGAATGGGAATTGGAAGAAAAGACACAAAGGTAGACAAATTACCTGTTTCCCTGGACACACTCAATAATCACTTCACAGGTATAACTACTACTCCAAAGGATAAAGAACAAACAATAAATGAATTACCACTGACAAATCAACCCGACAGAGAACATTTCCACTTCTCATATGTTACAGATTACGACGTAAAGAAAGCCATCATGCGAATAAAAACCAAAGCAGAAGGAACTGACCGTATAAATATTACTTTACTGAATAAAATAATCGAAGCTATACTACCTACTATAACTCATATTTTTAACTCCTCACTACAAACTTGTACGTATCCCTCATTGTGGAAACAAGCCCTCGTACGTCCACTGCCTAAAGTTAAAACGCCCTCAACCCCGAACGACTTTCGACCCATTAGCATTTTACCTACCCTTTCAAAAGCTCTGGAACGATTAGTCCATAAACAACTGATTGACTACCTAAATGAATACAACCTTCTAGATCAATTTCAGTCAGGCTTCAGGACAGGACACAATACAAATACTGCTCTACTAAATATTTGCGAAGACATACGCGAAGCTGCTGATAATAGAAAACTTACCATTCTTACATTACTGGACTTTAGTAAAGCATTCGACACGGTAGACTTGGACTTATTGTTGCATAAACTTAAAAACCTCTTACTCTCTGATAGTGCCACGAAATGGTTCAACTCCTACCTTCATGAGCGCCAGCAATCTGTTATAGGAAATCATACATTATGTTCTTCTTGGTCCTTCCGTAAAGCTGGGGTTCCACAGGGTTCGGTACTTGGACCTTTGCTTTTTTCAATCTACATAAATGACATATCTAACTCCCTAAAGCATTGCAAACATAATTTATTTGCAGACGACATGCAAATCTACATCCACACAGACAAATATTCACTAAATGACGCTGTTGCCAAAATTAACGAGGATCTTGACTCACTAATGACTTGGACAGTTAAATATGGACTGCAATTAAATCCTACAAAGTCACAATCAATCATTATGGGTCATCAGAGACTATTATCTACAATTAACCTAAACACAGTTTCGCATGTGTCACTAAACGGAGTTCAAATCCCTTATAGTGAGACAGTAAAAATTCTAGGAGTATTTATTGACAAAAACTTAAATTGGAATACACAAATAAACCATACATGCAAAACAGTCTTCTCAATAATACATTCATTAAATCGTGTACGAAATTGTTTGCCATTCGCCCTTAGGAAAATGTTAGTAGAAACACTTGCAATGCCCCATTTTGATTATTGTGACACTCTTTTTACAGACTTAAATATTATTTCCACTCAAAGACTTCAACGTGTTCATAATTCTTGCGCACGTTTTATTTGTGGTATTCGCAAATTTGACCATGTTACACCGTCCCTGGAACAATTATCGTGGTTTCGTCTAAGAGATCGTAGAACTGTCCATTCCCTATCCCTTCTCTATAAAATACTTCACACATCATCGCCTAATTATTTATCACGCCGCTTCATCAGACTATCCGACACACATAATCTTGACACTCGATCCCATCAGCACATTGTCCTTTATATCCCGCCTCATCACACTGTATATTATTCATTATCTTTTACGGTGTCACTTACCAAAACATGGAATTCCCTTCCACCCTATGTCAGAGACTGTCAAACTATAACATCCTTCAAAAACAAACTAAAGAATTATTTAATAACAAACTAACTTATACACCTCACTGATAGTATTCTTTTAGCAATATTAATATATTTAATTATTTATGTAAATAATATTAAGAATAACAAATATTTTTATTTGTTTTGTTTTAAATATTGTATAATCGTAAAATTAGTTTTCTATATCTCATTATTTTCCTGTTTTTTATATACACTAGACAGGGACAATTTAATATGTCTTGCTTGTATACATTTTATTATTAGTTTTAGTCTTAATTTTAACTAACATTAACTGGTTGTATTATAGATCGTAATATGTATATTAGATGTTATCTTTTGATCAAATTTTTACTTAGTGTTTAATATTAGAGTTAATTAAGATTGTTATATTCTGATGTAATATATGTTTGTCCTGGTGAGTGGAAGAGAAGGCCACATGGCCTTAACTCCACCAGGCTAAATAAATCTAAAAAAAAAAAAATTAAAGTGGTCAACAAAAAAAATATCTCCAACACATCTAGAATAAATAATTTTACCATCAAAAGCGTGGGGTGCTTTTTGTGGTTTTTACGTTTTCTTCTTAGATACTTTACTTTTACCAATATCTGTTTATTATTAAATACCGCTGTGGTCTCGAGGTAGCGTGCTGCCTTGTCACGCAGCGGGCCCGGGTTCGATCCACGGTCGGGGCAGTTTTTCTGGGTGAGGTTTTTATCGGGGTTTTTCCTCACCTGTAAGACAAATGTCAGAAAAACTTTAAGGCCCAAATGGTCCCCGAAATCATATGGTCATCATCTTCATCATCATCCTTACCATCATCATCATCCTTCACCGGTGTGGAAAGCAACGGGAAGCTACCACACCTACAATTCCCTAGTAAAGCTGCAAGCATAGCATGAAAATGCTATGATTGCAGTGAAGGACCTGCCTTCGGGCAGAATTACTATGGATGGATATTAATTGATATAGAGCACCCCACGCTTTTGATGGTAACATTTTTTTTTGTTAATAACTCTAGTTTTATTCTAGATGTGTTGGAGATGATTTTTTTGTTGACCACTTTAATTTTATCCCAAGCGTGTTGGAAATTAATAGTATTTTTTCATTTTTTAGTTCGGTTTTCTAATAAAGCGTGTTGTTTTAGTTTTTTAAACTATTATATATCTTGTTTCTGGTCGGTTGCCTTTGACATAGTTGTTTCGGCCATCGCTCATCTTCCATTCTTAAAATAGCTCCTAACTATTTTAATTCCTTCTCCTCAATTCTTTTAATTATGCTTTCTTCTGCTTGCATTATGTTCCTAATTGCCTTATTTGTGACATGTTCTAATTTTGACTTTCTGGCACTTCTGCATAAATAACCCATTTTTAGAGCTATTGATCTATTCATGTAGTACTTATTGATTGTCCATACCTCATTTCCATACATTGCAACAGATTCCACCAATGTTTTACCAATATATATAGGCCTATATATATATATATATATATATATATATATATTCTTTTTTTTTGTCTTTCCAAATATGATAAACGCACCACATGGAATAAACGATGCTATTATTTTGCTAGTCAATTCAACTCTATGCTTTATATTCTATTTGCCTATACCTTCAATGTTATACATAATTATTCCCAAATATTTAGTTTGTTTCACTTGCTTTATTTGAATTCCTTCTTCCAATATTAAATTTTCTCTTTCATGAATTTATAATTGAACTGGCAGATCGATCCCCGTGGACTAGTGGTTAGCGCCTCTGCTTTTGAGGTTCGGGGATTCAAACTATGCCGGGGTTAATTGATTTTCAAAGTCTAAAAATTTAAGTATGGCTTCCTTTGAAAGAGAAATGAGGAAAGGTGTGGGATCCGGTGCTGTACATTTACGGCACGTAAACTAATCTCAAGCCTGAAATAAGAGATCTCTGAAGAAAATTTGTCAGCACTTTGACTCTCAGTGTTATGGATTCAACTGGATTTATTAGGCTTAAAGGACCTTCGGGACTTGGAAAATCTGGTAGCGGTTTCCTAGCCGAGCGTTAGTATGAGGATGTACAGTTTACATGCATTGAAATAAACAAAAGGAGTCTTATCTTAAACTATTTTATTACTAAAGTATAAATAATTAGAAATCCTAAATATCTCTAGCCCTAATTCTATTCTAAGCCTATCTTAAACTACAGTACTATCTCGGGGATTGAGAAAGGGAGTTGTGGAATGTTTAACTCTAATCAAATCTACATAATTAAAATATCCCTTTTGAAAATATATAGTTTCAAAAATATTATATGGTACGTGATTGAAATCTAAAGGAAATGGACTAACATTAATTAATGAAAAAATGGTCGGTGACTTACCCTCCAGCAGTATACACACAGACAGACAGAGCCCATCACTTCTCAAGTGTTATATACTTCAAAAATGACCTGAAGTCACCCATAACTGTACAACCTAACATTCCAAATGAACTAAATGTAGGGATGTTTACAGTTAGCTTACACAAGACTATGTCTATATTCCATCTCAACAGACTACAGCCTTTGAATGTCTAAAGTCCAACTCAAACGACTTTGCAATAATAAATAAAATAATCTATAAAACAATAAAATATCTATATAAGGAACTATGTATTTATCACACTCAGATTTGAAATACGACGCTAATTAACTAAGCTGCAGGGGCAATTATTGAGGGGGACTGAGGGGCGTTGCCCTTCCTAGAATTCATATTTACTAAATAAATAAATACATTTAATAACTATATATTTATTTTTTATTTGTAGTCGCTTGCTTAAAATCAGCACATTGTCCTCGATCCCATCAGCAGATTGTCCTTTATATCCCTCCTCATCACACTGTGTATTATTCATTATCTTTTACTGTCTCACTTGCCAAAACATGGAATTCTCCCTTCCGCCCTATGTCAGAGACTGTCAATAACATCCTTCAAAAACAAACTAAAGAATTATTTAATAACAAAACTAACTTATACACCTCAATGATAGCATTATTTTAACAATTAATACACCAAATGATTTATGAAAATAATACTAAGATTATCAAATATCTTAATTTGTTTTAAATATTGTGTAATCGTCAAATTAGTTTTGTATTCCTCATTATTTTTCATTATTTTTATACACATTAGACAGAGCAGTCTACCAGCAATTTAATTTTTCTTGTTTGAGTACATTTTATTATTAGTTTTAGTCTTAATCTTAACTATCATTAAGATGGTTCTCCAATCCTTAATGTGCTAGACAGAGTGGATGAAAGAAGAACAATGTTGGAACTCATAAAGAAGAGGAAAATAAATTGGATTGGCCACTGGCTAAGAAGAAACTGCCTGCTGAAGGATACCCTAGAAGGAATGGTCAACGGAAAGAAAGTTAGAGGCAGAAAAAGACATCAGATGATAGACAATATTAAAATAAAAAGTTTGTTTACAGATACGAAAAGGAAAGCTGAGTTAATGAAAGAGTGGAGAATGCTGAGTTTGCAGTGAAAGACCTGCTCTTGGACAGAATACTATGAATGAACATGGTTATATTATAGATCTTAATATATTAGATATTATCTTATTGATCAAATATTAATTTAGTATTTAATAGTATAGTTAATTGTGATTGTTATATTCTAATGTAATATATGTTTGTCCTTGTGAGTGGAAGAGAAGGCTACGTGACCTTAATTCCATCAGGTTAAATAAATAAATAAAAATAAAATTGAGGCGATTTCTTTGTTACTAATGTTACATCATTGTACTTTATTTCGGTGTTAAACACGAGTGTGGTCCTCACAGATATGTGCATTGGTATAAAGGAGGGCGTTGAGAACTCGCATCTACCTGCTTGTTTCTTTATAGTGCAACGCATGAGCGCAGTTGTATAATAACGCGTACCCGCTGGCTCGTAATGCGGGCTGAATATCTCTCATGCAAACTAAAAAAAAAAAAAAGAAATAAAATAAATAAATTGTTTTATCATGGAGGTTCTTCTGTAGTGTCGTTTATGATAATATTAAAACAATTCTTCTAAACAGTTGCATTTTTAATTACAAACAAAAATGAACCTATCCATCAATAATTGAGAGTTGGTGAACAAAATTTTTGTCAAATATGATTAATTATTTTTACAATTTGCAATTAAGCTTTGAAAGTGTGTTGTAGGACCATTAAAAATAATAATAGCGGCGAATTTAATGAAAATAAAAAGCCAAAGAAGAAGTGAGAAAGATGTGCGCATTGCACAATGAGTTACCCAGCTTTCATTTCTTATTTGTTTCATGTGCGGTAGCATGCGCCTTCAAGCAGAAATAACAGTGTCAGATGTCACACCTTAACAATATTATTTTTTTAATTATTTATCATAAGTAATGCCACGAGTGATTTCCAAATTATCGATAAATTCACGACTCGCGAAGTGAGCATAAGTTGTATGCTAAATGTTAGGAGGTGGAGAAATCGAATTCTTCTTGTGATCAGTTCATAATGTTAACCTATTGTGGGGCATGAAAGTTTTTTCTTTGTTTTATCAATTTTTAGTTAATTATACGTCCTTTGTTTGTTAGTATGAGTCGCTCAGGATTGTACCCGGTTTTACATTAAAACAGCGAAAACATTTTATACAATTTTATGTTGAGTTGTGTGTATCAAGACTTACATCATGAATATCTAGTGATTATGAAAAATATTCTCGTCAACTTTCTAATTAGAAACAAACTTTTTAATTAACAAGCTAAAACATTAAACAGTAATTAATTTATGTGAATTCCACCTTAATTATTTTCAGAGTTGTACAAGTCTTTTCCTACAGTTCAAATACAAGAACCATAATTAATTATAGTTACACCTTATTACCTACTAATGAAGCACAAAACTGAGTATAAAACTTCAATATACAGAGAATGAGTATCATTGCACGAGAGAGAGAGAGAGAGAGAGAGAGAGGGGGAGAGACAGACAGACAGACAGAGATACAGATAAGAGAGAGAAAGAGAGAGAGAGAGAGAGAGGTAATCAGACAGACAGAGATACAGATAGAGAGAGGGATACAGACGGAGATAGAAAGTGAGACAAATTAGAGGACGATGTAAAAAGATAGAAAGAAAGGACATAAAAAAGAGGGATGGATATAGAAACAAGTACAATTAGAGACACGGTACATACAATGAGGTAGATAGAAAGGAAAGAGATTAACTGTTATGCTCCTAAGTCAATTTAATGGAGCGGTGGACTAGTGGTTATGCTCCTTGCCTCTGGTCCCGAGGGTCGCGGGTTCAACCCGGCCGGGATCAATGGATTTTTTAGGATGGAAAAATTCAAGGAGCATGTCCTCCGGGAGGGACTTTAAGCCGTGGGTCCCGAGTCTGAAGATTTTCAGGCTCGTAAAAAATCCTTAAGCCTGAAATGAAAAGGCCTCTAAGCAATATTTACCGAATTTTCCGGTCCTAGTACTACCTTGGTTTCCTAGATGGTCAGTATGAGGCGGAACGCTGACCACGGACCACTCAAAAATGACATCTATACGAAAACAAGTGTAACTAAATTAATATGGTTCAAATTCTTCCCTGTAGGGGGAGAGCGCCCTAAATCTCTGTTAAGGGAAACATGGGCTTACAAGAAGAAGAAAAAATAAAGGACAAGATAAAGGGGAGAGGATATTATAAAAAGAGCGAAGAAGATAGTAAGAGATATACAAGGTGAGGTACAGTAGGAGGAAGAGAAATAACGGCGATAAAACGAGACACAGATAGACACAAAGAAAATAAATAAATACTTACTTACTTACTTATTCACTGGCCTATCAAACCCGTAGGTTCATGGCCGCACGGACATAAGCTCTCCATACATCCCAATCCTGAGCTATTGCTTTAAAATTTTACCCCAGTTGAACCCATGTCCGCATTTCTTGACGGTTTGTATTTTTACGGCGAAAGATCGTCACTCTTTCGACCAAGGTACTTTTTTCGTCTGGCTTATCACCTTCGACCAGTCCGGCATGGGTAACCCTACCGGCAGCAATGATACCGCCGACATAGCTCTCAGGATCATTTAAGCACGCAAGCCACTCCACCACGACAAGGTAATGATACCATGGAGGGCAAAGAAAATAAATATAGATAGAAATATAAACATGAAATAATTGGTGATATTGGTTTTAAGCAGCTCAGGCGAAAACGGTTCTGAAAACGGGCTGGACGATCCGGAATCGATCCACGGCATCGCCAGCGGCCGGAATCGGATACTTTCTTTACTCATTCGTGTACTGACTGATTCTGGATCCACTTAGATCCATATTAAATTAGTACCGTGAATATTTCCCGCTTTCACGGCCGTGTGTCTTGATTCTTGTTTAATTGGTCTTCCGGGCTAAATAGACGTGGTCCACTTTTGCTGAAATTCGACGTTTTCTTGAACTACTGTGTTAGACATCCTCAGAGATACTGCGTGCTCTCTGTGAACTCCTGAGGATGTCTAAGGGTCGTATTTATGAACGCATTAGACCGTAAAAGTCATTCTCTGCTGAAAAAGTTGCATCCAAAGCCTTTTTGCGTAATCAAAAGTCTGTTCATTGCGATAATAATTGTCGAAATCTCTAAGCTACCCTGGCGAGGTGACTTTGCAGAGAACGAATCGTGAGCAACCCGATGGGAACCGATGTACTTTGAAACCTTGCTGCTTATCTTGCTGTTTTATCCAAGATGTCGGACCTTGAACACTTCGATCATGTTTTCGTTATACGCGGAGAAGAGGAATTTGATAGAGTCTGCCAAAGAATTCAACTGGAAGAAGCACAGAGAATCGGCGTATATATCGCGCGACGCAGACGTCGTCGTAGGTTTTATTTGCGGGATGCAAGCGTAAAATACGTTCCTCTAGCAGACGAAAATAACGGAAATGGTTTTATCGCTGAGAATTCTGGGTAATTTCTTGCCAATATTACAAAAATAACTACTTTCATGCATGACCAGTCAGCGACTCGCTAATTCGAACTTTGCACGTGCTCACGGAAAACTCAACACACCAGAGACTAATGTATTTGCATGCGGGCCTAAGTTTATGAGTTTATATACAGCACGCAGAATCTACCGCAGTCACAGACGAAACATCGACTTTCAACAAAAGTGGACCACGGCCATTTAGCCCGACAGACCAACTAAACAAGAATTATTTCCGGCGAAACTTACGGCCACATGCCTTCTATCACCATTGTCTAAGAATTTTGTGTCAACTTTTCACATGAAACTTCATGACCCTGTTATAACAGATCATCTTCTTCTTTCGCGGATTAGGTCTTTGCCTGTTCCGATCTCACATTGAGCCTATGTTTAATTTCTTTTTTGTGCATCTCATTCCTATTTGTGATTATTGTTCCTAGGCATTTGAATTCAGCCACTTCCTCAAAATTTCCCTCGTTTGTCATTAGCTGTCCATTTCCTTTATATAATGTATTTTTATGTGTAACCTTATATTTAGCTTTATTGATATTTACTTCCAATCCTAAGTTCTTAGTGTTACTCAATAGTGTGTGTGTTGGCCTTTAGTATCTCTTCGCTATGGCTCAATAGTACTACATCATCTTAAAGACACTCTGTATATTAAATTACGACAGAATGACAATAAGCACTAAATTGAATTCCTGTAAATAGAGTCCTATTTGCTTTGCTGTTGTATATTAAATACATCTAAGAGAATCATATATATAAGGAGAATCTTACTTTAATGGAAAATTGGAGACAAATACATGTAGGTCGGAATTCATATTTCTGGAGCTTGGAACTACATTACTGCCGACTCCGCGCCGGGGATAGTTCCAAGTAAATCATGAAAGAAAGAGAAAGTGCATTACACTCGGAGGAAAATAATTGAAAATCGTGAAGCGTGTATAACGCCTCCGGTTTTGTGATATTGGAGCTCTTCCAACACAAGCAAGACGTCTGTAATTAATTAGAGAGCAAAATCAAAATGAGGAAGTCGCATTCTGGGTTATTATCATATTATATAGTTTAATTAACAATTGAATCAGTTGTTTTTAATGAATTTTTGTGCTACTTTGTTAAACACGAAGTCAAGACATTTAATATGTTTTTATAAGTATTATTCCCTGAGAGTAGTTCTTCTTATTCTTCTTCTTCTTCGGCTTTCCCCCACATATAGGTTTGCCGTCTTCAGTTTCCATTTATCTCTCTCTTCCAAATTCCTATCCTCCATTATTGTTCTGACGTAGGTTTTCCATTTCCATCTTGGTCTGCCACGTTTATTTCTTCCAGGGGGTGACCATTGGTATATATTTTTTGGCCATATTTCATTTTCCATTCTTTGTACATGGCCATACCATTTAAGCGTTTGATTTTCAATCCTCTTAACAACAGATGTGGTGGCATTCATTTCTGTCCAAAGGAATTCATTTCTTATTTTATCCTGTCTTGTTTTTTGGAGGCTTCTTCTAAAATAATCAAATTCAACTGTTCTAATTTTATTCTTTTGTAATTCCGTCAAAGAGCAAGTTTCGCTTTCATATGACAAAATATTCTGTATTATGCTCTTATAAATTTTCATTTTAGTTTCCTTTGTAATATTTTTGTTCCAAATTACTCCATGTAATGTCTTAGTTGCATTTTTTGCCATTGCAATTTTAGTCTGTACATCTTCTCACAGGTACCTAAACTTGTAATTATTGACCCAAGATATTTAAAAATTCACATTTTTTTATTTTCCCTGTTTCAAGTATGAGGTCATCCACATCCTTTCCCAAACACATATATTCTGTTTTCTGTAAATTTATATTCAGTCCCCATTTTTTATATCCTTCCATTAATTTATTTATCATATATTTCATATCATCTTCATCCCCCGCAAAAATTATTTGATCATCTGCAAACAACAATGAATCCAGTACTTTTCCTCCTATAGGAATACCCATTTCAGAACATTTTTTATACCACAAGTTAAGAGCCTGGTCTAAATAAATGTTAAAAAGAATTGGTGATAAACTGCATCCCTACTTAAGGCCTTTATTCACTGTGAATTCCTCTATTAAATTATTCTGTATTTTTACTTTAGCTTTTGTATTACTACAGATCCTCCTAACAATATTAATCCATTTATCATAAGTAATGCCACGAGTGATTTCCAAATTATCGATAAATTCACGACTCACGAAGTGAGGAGTGAATTTATCTAGAGAATTTGGAAATCAAGAGTGGCATTTGTTAGGACTATTTAACGAATAAATAAAGCTGTTTACTCACAAATCATTATTTAACTACAGTTATTTAAAAATATTTTTATATTTAAAGTAAACGGTGATGTTTGAAACTAATGAGAAACGATAGGTAGCCTACGCTTCTACTGCTTCTTTTGTTTATCACTGCAACCAGATCATACTATTTATTGCCAAAGGAACGCAATATTGTAAGAATGCTCTCTAGTGGAGAAAAAATGAAACACATCAATCTGTATATTAATTCATTTTTGATGTCGTATACATTTAAGAAAGTGCAAACAGTGGTTTCTTTTTTTGGTGGTATAATCAATTGCTACAAATGTTGACATGTAAGCACTATTATATACAATCTGGTAGCCGTATTTGTTATAGGCTCAGTCACTGCAAAATAACGGTCAGACCTGTTCAGAATATTAAAAAGGAGGAGCTTTGCTTAATATATGATATCCTAACGTTGATAATTATTTCGTGAAACACGTCTCTGATTGGTTGTAATACAGAAATCATTGAAACGTGATTGGTCATTGACTCCCATTTGGGGCATGAGTTAAATAGTCACAGATATTCATATTTCTCATTGCCATCCATAACAATTGTCGAGGTACACTATCATATGCCATCTCTAAATCAATAAAGGAGAGTAGTTAATAATAATAATAATAATAATAATAATAATAATAATAATAATAATAATAATAATAATAATAATAATAATAATAATAATGACAATTAATCGTTATCCCAGTTAAAAAAAAATATTCAAGTCGGCGTTTCAATCTCCTTGTGTGAGACTTGAATTAATACATTTTTTGACTATCGTGACATAGAGGCTGATCTTCTACATTCTTATAAAGCTATGGGATGCAACATGTCCTTAAAAATTCATTTTTTGGACTCTCACTTAGACTTCTTTCCGGAAAATCTTGGGGCTGTCTCTGATGAGCACGGTGAGCGTTTTCATCAGCAAATTTCCACAATGGAAAAGAGGTACCAAGGCAAGTGGAGTTCTAATATGCTGGCTGACTACTGTTGGACCAAGAAGAGAGATGTTCCAGATGCAAAATATGCCCGAAAATCACTGTCTACCACTTTCTAGGTAAGTCAGAATGAGTTAGAGTTAGATGGATTTCATTAAAAATTATAAAAAAAATGTAAATGAATATCACAGAAAACTCTTGCCTGATAGGAAAAATCTGAAATGGTATTTAAATTCAGGATGAAAAATACTTGTAAAATCTCATATTTTTATTCTTGTGATAGAAAAAAAAATGTTAATTTTTGTTGATCAGTGTAATTAGAATTGGTTTTACTTTCACTCTGTACTTTTTCGTACTTTACCGTACAGTATATTTATACAATTTTTCTCCTGCTCAGTGTTTTAAAATCTCAGAACATATGAAATACACACACAAAGAGAGACAGAAAGAAAAGTAGAAAGAGAGAGGGAAAGAAGGAGAAGGATAAACGAGGAGAGGGAGAATGAAAGATGGAAATAGAGGAGAGACGGAGAGAAAGAAGGAGAAGGATAGAGAGAAGTATAGACAGAAAAATAAGAGAAGACGAGAGAGGAGGGGAAAGAAAGGCGGGGAGAGAGGAGGAAAACAGATGTTGAATGAGAGACGGAGAGAGAGGTCATGCGGGAGAGAGAGAGAGAGAGAGAGAGAGAGGAGAGAGAGAGAGAGAGAGAGAGAAAGAGAGAGAGAGAGAGAGAGAAGAAGAAGAAGAGCCAGGAGTAGGAGAAAGAGACGGGGAAGTGAGTGAGAGAGAGATAAAGAGAGAGACGGAGAAGAGAGAGGGAATAAAGACAGAGCGAGAGTTTGGAGAAACAAGATAGAGATAGGAAGAAAGAGAAAGAGAGACAGAGAATGAGGGAGAGAAAAGGAGAGACATTGGAGAGAGAGTGGGATAGAGAGAAGTTGAAAGAGGAGTGAAATATAGAAAAAAGATGAAGGAGAGAAGAGAAGTGAGGAAAATGAATAGAAAGGGAGGAAGAGAAGGGAAGGAGACCGAGAGACGAATAGAGAGAAGGATACATAGTGAGAGGAAAGGAGAAGAATAGACCTACAGAGAAGGTGAAAGAGACGAAGACCGAGAGAAGGAGAGAGGGAGAGGGAGAGAGAGAGAGAGAGAGAAGAAGAAGAAATAGAGCGAAGAGGAGGAGAGAGAGGGGAGTAAAGACATAGGGCGAGAGACAAGATAGATGGAGGGAGAAGGAGAAAGAGAGACAGATAGACAGAAGGAGAAACGTAGACAGAGAGTGAAGGAGAAAAAGCGAGGAAGAGAGAAGAGAGGGAGAGAGAATGAGAGAGATATATAGAGACAGAAAGAGAGAGATTGGGCGAGAGAGTAATAGAAGGGATTTGAGAGAGGAGTGAGATAGAGGAAGAGGAGATGCAAAGAAGAAGGAGCTGAGGGAGAGAAAGAGAGAGACGGGAACGTGAATAAGAGGAGAAAAAAGATAGAATTAAAGAAAAAGGGGAAAGAGAGGGTTACATATGGCTTTACGTTTCTTCAGAAAGAATCAGATGATCCTGGCCTGGTCCAATAACCGATTCCGCTCAGCCTGAATTTAGGTTGAGGGATTGCGTCATACTGAACATTTGACTCTTGTATTGGCTGTCATCTGCTATCTAATAACAGCAACCATTTCAATTTAGTGTTAGTTTTTTGTTCATTTTGTCATAGATTTATTTTTCATAAGTTAACTGTAAACGCAAACAAGAGAAAACAGTTGAATATTGCAACAACCAGAATATAAATCGATTTGAACTATCCAAACTTGAACTAATGTTGCCAATGTTGCCGCGAACTTCGCTTCACATATTTCACTTGTGAAAATAGATGAAGGTTTGATTGAGATACTTTTTTTCTCGTCTCTAACACGAACAAAATTCCATTTCAGATTGTAATTTTTAGGAAAAACGAATGGCAAATGTAAACTGTCGCATCTGACACAAGATGATTAGTGCTTTTCGATTCACTAGCGGCTAATACGTTTTCATTCAATCAAGGAAAAGCGTTCGTGTGGTCCTCCTGACACTTGACAAATGTACCGATTTATTTTTTATCAGCATCCATCATATTTTCTCTTCATAAAAGCAGCAAAGAAATAACCCGCTGTTTGCTTCTTTTATGTACTTTACTTTAGTGAAGGCAGACATGATAATAAAAATAACAATCGTACATAGATTTTATAATGGATTTTTAGCGTACACGGGTATCGTTGGTACAATTGGAATTGCTACCCTGCTAGTATGGAAGCAAGTTCAGCTTTGCAGATATAATTTTAATTCCAATGTAGGTCTTTTATTTCATACTATCATAGCTGAATCGCGAAATGAAAAAGACGTTTTAGTACAAATACTTTCGTTTATCTATCCATTTGTGTATCTGTCTATACAGGGTGTTTCTAAATTAGACCGACAAACTTTGGGATCAGATAGATAACCTTCATTGAAGCATATTTTGCTAAGGAACCTATGGGCTGAGACGCTTCGTTTCAGAGCTAGAGCGATCTTACAGGAATAATAATAATAATAATAATAATAATAATAATAATAATAATACTTACTTACTTACTCACTGGCACTATCGAACCCGTAGGTTCATGGCCGCGCGGACATAAGTTCTCCATACATCCCTATCCTGAGCTAATGTTTTCCAATCATTCCCTGTATAATCTACTTCCCTCAAATCATAGTTAATGTTATTCTCCCACCTCATTCTTGGTCTACCAACTGGGCGTTTTACCACTGGTCTTCCTACAAGAAACTTCCATGCACGTCTTTCATTCCCCATTCGTGCCACATGTCCTGCCCATCGCAGTAAATGAATTATACCGCACAAATATAACTGCTTACAGAGGGGTATTATACAAGTAATTTTAGATAAGGAACCAATGGTCTACGAGGGAAAATGGGCAAGTTATAGTCATTTGGTACAGATAAATCAACAGGAGAGCAAAGTAGGAGAGAAAATTATACTAGAATAACTTCAGATCTTAGTATTAATTCCGAGATCCTGATTGCTAATAATTCATCAACAACGTTTATAAAATATTGGGTTGTCAAATTCCTTATAAAGGCGGACTTAACAGATGATTGCACGCCACTGCACTGGTTACAGTAGATTCGGTACAATGAGAGCCTTAGCTCAAAGTGAAACACGCAGAATCTGTGTAGTTAATGTGTGCCTTAATGGTTAAAGCGATGGATTTGAGATTTAAACAGTAATTTTTTTTTCTGGTTTACTGAAGTGTATTGTTTCTTATTTCTCAATTACATTATGTGTGCCATGTGTAAATACGCCATGTTATTACTGCACTATAGACCCTACATAAGTACTGTACAGTACAATTACACATTTATTTTCAAAACCTATTGTGTTCTACAGTATGTGCATTATTATTACAATCTTTCAAACAATTGTCTGTACAATACGTTTTGTAAGACATTTACCTCACCGAAATTTCAATACCGTACTCTGTAAAATAATTAATAAACAAAAAATAATGAATAAACAATTAAACCAGATATAAATCTACTTGCGTACAACTGATTTACAATATGTACATAATGAAGAAAGATCCATCCATAGTAATTCTGCATGAAGGCAGGTCCTTCACTGCAATCATAGCATTTTCAGCGAATTGTAGGTGTGGTAGCTTCCCGTTGCTTTCCACACCGGTGAAGGATGATGATGATAATGATAAGGATGATGATGATGGCCATATGATTTCGGTGACCGTTTGGCCCTAAAGTTTTCCTGACATTTGTCTTACAGGCGATAAAAACCTCACCCAGAAAAACTGCCCCGACCGGGGATCGAACCCGGGCCCGCTACGTGACAAGGCAGCACGCTACCTCGAGAACACAGCGGCGGACTATATATATATCCATAGTAATTTTGCCCGAAGGCAGGTCTTTCACTGCAATCTTAGCATTTTCATGCTATGCTTTGCAGCTTTACTAAGGAATTATAGGTGTGGTAGCTTCCCGTTGCTTTCCACACCGATGAAGGATGATGATGATGATGATAAGGATGATAATGATGGCCGGATGATTTTCGGGGATCGTTGGGCTCTAAGCTTCCTGACATTTGTTTTACAGGTGAGGAAAAACCCCGATAAAAAACTCACCCAGGAGCCTGTCCCGACCGGGAATCGAACCCGGGCCCGCTGGGTGACAAGGCAGCACGCTACCTCGGGACCACAGCAGTGGACATATATATATATATATATATATATATATATATATGAGACCAACAAAATAATTTTTAAAATTAAGACAGCAACCCAACCAATCAAATTAAGAAAAAAAAATTAAACTCTATAGGGTCTTATCGTCCCATATATATGAGAGGCAACTGGACATCGATCTCACTGCCATTTCGCGGGTTCCATAACAAGTTATTTTAAAGAGAATATTTACGTTATAGCAGTAACTCTTCTTTATTTCGATGTTATAATTACATTTTGACATTAAGTAATGAAGTTCAAATATGACACGAAAAGAAAAATAAACAATCAATTGAGTTAGTGTTTACTTGATAAAAATCCATATTCATTAATTAAATAAAACTAAAACTTAGTTTTATTTGATTTTCATATTTATTAAGATATATTCAGTGACAACTGTCTCGGTACACTGTACCTTCTTCAGACATGTTAACAAATTATGCATTCTGAAGAAGGTACAGTGTACCGAAACAGCTGTCACTGAATATATCTTAATAATTATGATCATCAAATAAAACTACGTTTTATTTTTATTTAATTAATAAGGAAAATAAACGCCTGAATCGGAATTTGAACCCGAGGCTTCTTACTTTATTCCTTAGTGACATATCCACTAGCCAACTAGCAAAAAAATCACACACACACACAGACACTGTGTTGAAAGTATATGGACACTCCTGAATAGTGCTGTTAATGGCAGACATTAGTTTGCCTGTTGGCAACGAGTTGTGCACTGTTAATTATTACAAATAATAGCAACATGATTACTTCTCCAGAATTGAACCATTTTCAACATGGCATGATCATAGGTGCACATCTAAGCGACATGTCTAACGTAGAGACAGTGAAGCTGCTAAAATGAACCATTCCAAACAATGTTTTAAAGTAATAAATATGAAATTATTGTATTGTCACGGGTCCTTTACAAGTATAAAAAGTTTCAAGTCGATCCAATGTTTCTAAGTGGGTGAAAATCGTGATCAAAAGTTCCGTTACGTAGTTACAAAGACACTTTTCTTGATTTTCTGATGATTCTGCCCAGGATTTTAGAAACAAAAAAGGAAATTATTGTATTGTCACGGGTCCTTTACAACTATACAAAGTTTCAAGTCGATCCAATGATTTTAAGTGGGTAAAAATCGCGTTGAAAAATTCCGTTACATAGATAGATAGATACAGGTCAAGCTAATATAAAGCGTGTAAAAAAGTTATTAACACAAGTAAACAACGAATTGGTAGGACGCGTGTTACGTCCGAAATGGATCATTGATCTTTGAGGAGGGTCTGATTTAAAAATCCTCAGTTGTAGCCTGAATCAAACACTCAATAATTCAACCATTGTAGGTTACCAGCTGTTAGCTTAAGTCAGCGGATCCCAACCATTTTCGACCCGCGAACCCCTTCCACAACTATTGGAATTGGGTGAAGCACTGACTTTCAAGTATACATATACAGTAGACATGCATAAAATTTAATTCCAAGCAAATAATAATAATAATAATAATAATAATAATAATAATAATAATAATAATAATAATAATAATCTATCCCTATCTATCTTCGGGTTTTTACAGCTGCTGCCGTCTTCCCGTGCCAAACCTCCAAAGCCTACGGTCTTGGGCATCTTCGATGCTTATCCCTCTAGCTTGCATTACTGTCTTCATGTTTTCCTTCCATGTTAACCTTGGTCTCCCTCTTTTCTTCTTTCTGTTCGGATGCCATTCATATAGTTGCTTCGGCCATCGCTCATCTTCCATTCTTAAGACATGTCCTAACCACTTTAATTCCTTCTCCTCAATTCTTTCAATTATGCTTTCTTCTGCTTCCATTATGTTTCTAATTTCCTTATTTGTGACATGTTCTAATCTAGACTTTCTGGCACTTCTCCGTAAATAATCCATTTCTAGAGCTATTAGTCTATTGTTGTATAGTACTTATTGATTGTCCATACCTCACTTCCGTACATTGCAACAGATTCCACCAATGTTTTACCAACATATTTTTTTGTGTCCTTCCAAATATGCTTATCCCACCATATGGAATTTAACGATGATATTATTTTGCTAAAGTAAAGTAAAGTGATCCCACAACAGGCCCGGAGGCCCTTGGGGTAGTAGGAGGTTAAGGCTCCCACTTTTTCTAGACAATCGGCACTTTATGTCAGCCGGGTTGTCAGCCCTGCGTGACGGCCGCCTTTACCCCCAGAACAAGCGTCTGGTACTCATTTCCGTTAGAGGCTGAGTCGACCCCAGGGCCATAGTGCCGCCAGAGGGTTTGGGTCAGTTTAAAAATCCTGACCCCAACGGGACTTGAACCCTCGACCCTCCGGCTTGTAGTTCAGTGCCTTAACCACTACGCTACGGCGTGCCCCTATTATTTTGCTACTCAATTCAATTCTATGTTTTATGTTCTCTTTATAATAATATAAAAGAATCTGAAGCCTGAAATATTGTCCTCTGAGAAAAATTTGTCGATCATTTCATACCCAGCTTTGAATCGCGACGTTAGTGCCCTTGGATGTTAAAAATATGTTTTTAAATTTAAATACTATCTACATAGCTTTGCTATATTTAATTGATTTATAAGTTAGGCGTACAGGCTGAAAACGTAAAATAATGTAAATGAGATGGGGAGTAGGTCAAAACTCTTGGGAAGGAGAAGCAATTAGCTTTATATTGTTAACTGCCAGAACCAAAAACTTTACAATCTGCATTTCTCATTCTCCCAAACTCTCTTTACCCTCTTTGTTAAACTGTATCTATACGGAAAAAAAAAAAAAAAAAAACATTGGAATAATAGAACACATTTTCACCATTGTATGAAACTTGTGCGAATTTGTTTATTATCAAAAGGCCACAAACAACGTAAAATAGGGGTTTGTATTGTTCACCACTGAATCCATTTGACAGTTACTAATGGAAAAACCTTGCTAGCCCAAAAAGTTTTATAATTAAAACTAAATGTTCTGCGATTCGCAGAGCTGAAACTGAAGTGAGGGGAAAAGTTGGATATTTCTCTAGTAGTGATTGGATATTTCGGATTTTGGAGTGTTGTCGAAATATTTAATTGATGCGATGGGGGTGCTGCAGGTGAAGTAAATATTTCATGGAGAACATTCTTGCCGTTATTTTCATGTAGTCAGCTATCTCTAATAATTGATGGCTTTATTCCCGTGAATTATTGCACGATACTGTTACCCTCGCTCAAACGTTTAATAATTTGCTGTTTTCTCTGTCATCCCGCTGGACATTTTCCACTGTAACTCTCTTTCCCTCTCATTCTTTTCAATTATTTAGCGACAGTAATTGCTTGTTTTGTGTATACCTCTGTTTACTTCAAGATGTGATTATTATTATTATTATTATTATTATTATTATTATTATTATTAAATCAGTAAAATCTGTCTCCAGAATAAAATTTTAGAGAGATCTAATTATCTCCCTATCTGGGATGAAAAAGATATCCCTGAAAAAATTACTAGTTATAACATACATAAAAATAGACTTAGGATTTGTTAATATAGTTATCTAATGCCTTGTATAAAAAGCGTAGATTAATTCATTGTAGTTTATTACTTTCTTTGTATTTTTTTCTTTTCTTTTTATGCATAGTAGATTCGAGCTGTTATTCCTTTTTTTATTCAGTGTATCATTAATTTAATTTTAATTGTATTTAGTTTCATTCTATTATTAGACATTCATTTCATTATTATTCAATATGACAGATAATTAATTGTTCAATGACTATTATTGTAACTTTTTTTGTATTCATGTGTAACATGTTTGTCCTGTTTAATATGACTATTATTGTAATTTTTTTGTATTCATGTGTAACATATGTTTGTCCTGTTTTATATGACTATTATTGTATTTTTTTTGTATTCATATGTAACATATGCTTGTTCTGGTGAGTGGAAGAGAAGGCCACATGGCCTTAACTCCACCAGGCTAAATAAATCTAATCTAATCTAATCTAAAAGCTTAGGAATTATTAATCGAGTTATGAAACCATCCCTTGTACAAAAAAAAAAAAACACCAGATTACGTTTATATAACAATTGTCTAGACCAGTGTTGACCTATGGCAGTGAAGCATGGACACTAAAAATACAACATGAAAGCAGAATAACGGCTTGTGAAATGAGATTCATGCGCAGAACAGCGGGTTACACCAGATGGGATCGGAAAAGGAACACCGATATCGTAAAAGAATTGAAGACTACGCCAATTTTGGAATAGACCTATATTAAACAGTACCAACTAAATTGGAAACACCATATTGGAAGAATGAGTTCAAATCGGATCCCTAAAGCTGTTTATAATTATATACCAACAGGACGAAGATCACTGGGTCGTCCTATGAAACGCTGGAGGGAAAATTTTCTATAGGATCTTAACAGGCCTTGGACTAATACTTGGAAGCAAGAAGAAGAAGAAGAAGAAGAAGAAGAAGAAATCATAGGAATATTAAACGCTATATTATGCAGTAAAACATTATTAATAGAATAAAACAACTAATTTGTAAGTCCGTTCGGAAAAAATAAGTGCCAATTACAATTTAAAAATTTCAAAGAATAAAACTAAAATTTTAGCATTTAAAGGACATGATACCTTATGAGCAAAAATAGTAATTGATAATACAATTTTAGAGCAAGTGAACACTTTTAAACATCTAGGTTTCAATTTATCATATGTTAAAATTGAAGATATTAATGATGAAATAAATAAATTTAATCTAATGTGTGGCCCTATTAAAAGAACCCTTAAAAACACGAGAAAATGAACAAAAATGAAATTTTAATAAAGTAATGGCTGTTCCTGTATTGATGTATGGTTCAGAATGTTGGACTATCACTAAAAGACAAGAACAAATATTGGAATCAGCTGAGATGAGATTTTTAAGAAATATAGCAGGATATACGTTGCTGGATAAGAAAAGAAATGAGGATATAAGAAATGAACTAAATATTTTCAAACTTACAAGAATAATTAAATATAGGAACGACTGGAAAGAACATATTGATAGAATGCGAAAAGGAAGATTTCCAAAATTATTGCTAAATTATAAACCGCACGGAAGGAGAAATGTTGGACGCCCACACAGAAGATGATCTGAACAATTTTAACAATTCTATCTTTCATGAAACCGGAACGAGCCAACAGGCTTAATTCCTGGACGATGATGATGATTATTGTAAGTCCGTACTAGAAAGTATAATGTTATATGGATCGGAAGTTTGGACAATGACACAACAACATGCCAACAGAATAACTGCAGTTGAAATGAATTTTTGGAGAAGAGCTGCAAGAAAATCTCGTTTTAATACTTTATAGTGCAATATTTATCAAAACTGTTTAAATATACCAGCGGTTCCCAAGCTTTATCGACTCGCGAACCCTTTCCACAACGATCTGAGTTGGGTGAACCACTGACTTTTAAATATACATACAATAGTGTATTGACATAGATTTTCACGGCCGGAGTTGCTCTGATGATCTTGAAGAAGATTTTCGGGCTGTAGACCGTGGTCGTGAGGCTTGTAGTTCCCCGACGTTTCGCCAGAGACTGCGTCTGGCATCCTCAAGGGTTTCTCAAGCCTCACGACCACGGCCTACAGCCCGAAAATCTTCTTCAAGATCATCATACATACAGCAGACATGCATAAAATTTAATTCCAAGCAAAAGGTTTAATAATCTTAAATTAACTTAACCCTTAACGGTTAAAACCTGAAGTTACTCTAGTTTTACACAACGTGTAGGCCTAGTTGTAGCGAAATCATATGCATTCCTAACGTTGTTACATAACTGTAAATCAGGCATTCGCGGTAAATATTAATTTATTGTGGAAATAATGTGATTAATTTCCGATAATACACATATGTAACAAGGGACATTATAGGTGTAATTTAATTATAAGATAATAATGATAATAATAGTAATAATAATAATAATAATTATTATTATTATTATTATTATTTCCTTTCTTCCATTTCTTCTTTCCTTTATTTTCTTTTCTTCTCCAGAAAAGCCTGATCAGAGGCTATAAGATGGCAGCCCATCACTGGTCTTGCCTTCCTTTGGCCAGCAACCAATCGAAGGGACTATTATTATGCTTTCAAGTCTTATACGAGAATTTCCCTCAAACGCTGGAGGGTAAATTTTCTATAGGATCGTAACAGGCCTTGGCCTAATACTTGGAAGGAAGAAGAAGATTATTATTATTATTACAATGCTGCAGAAATGATGGAAACAATAATTGACGTAACCTCGAAACCCGCCATTACGGAGAAGTTTTAGCGAACCCCTTGCGAACCACGGGTTGGGAAACGATGGAATATACCATCATCATCATCTTCAAGGTATGGGCCTGTTGGCCCGTTCCGCTCCCCGGAGCACTACGTGCCGCAGGTGCAGGTCGTCGATGGAATATACCTTTACTTTTAAAATGGCAATTAAGGACATCAGTTTAATTTATTCAAATTATTTTATCCAAATTCATTAATGATTTTGATTTCAACTTATATGAGTGTATAGTTTAGATTACTGGGAGTGGGTACCTGGATGGAATTAAATGGGCAAATACAGGAATATCAGTAAGCTGTACTTCAATATACATAAAGTAATTATATATTTTTGAACAGGGGCATGTTGACATTATTTTAAAAATCTGATTAATATTCCCATGTACCGTAATTAATTACACTTAACAAAATAGTGCTTAGTGGTTTTGTGAGCGCGCAAACATCAGATATTATTAACGCCATTTCAATGTTATAAAACAGTTTCCAAGTTTAAGATATTTTTATGTATCCTAAAATATAAAATGGATCTACCTATTTAAAATCTATACAAACATTTAAATTTTATATCTTTAGGGACTAGACTTTATAACTGTAAAACGCATTTAATTAGGTCAGCATCGTTCCCGGGAAATTTCTTTTAGTTGTCAGTTAACCGATATCTCCAATGTGATAGATTATCATTTACATTGACTGGAAGACACAAGACATTGCCCATAGAGTGACATTTTCTAAATTAGAGGGAAAAAGAAAATTCGGAAGTCCTCTTACCATATGGCTAGACAGCGTGGAACAGGATCTGAAGGTTATGGGAGACCAGGGATGGAGAAGGAAGGCAGAAGATAGAAATGGATGGAGGCGCATAGTTGGGGAGGTCAAATATCTTTAGGGACTAGACTTCATAACTGTAAAACCCTTTTAATTAGGTCAGCATCGTTCCCGGGAAAGTTCTTTTAGTTGTCAGTTAACCGATATCTCCAATGTGATAGATTGTCTAATGAAGTGCACTGGAGAAAAATATGTTTTACCATAACTTAAAAGAAGGTTATGGCCAGGGAAAGTATTTGGTTGGCATTGTAGTGATCTATAGTGAGCACAAGTTAACTGAAACTGGAGTATGCATGCGATGTGACGGCGCAAGACAGCAACGCAGCCTAGTGCGCAGCTGCGGTGCATACGAGAGTGAACAGAATACAGACACAATGGTTCTGTGTGTAGTATACCTCATATCCCAACCAACTAACGTACTTTCCCTGGTTATGACTATGCGTAAAGCAATAGCACAATTTAAGAGAATAATTATGTACATCTAAAGTAATTTTAGTCCAGCAGTTATATCGTATTTTACATTTTTTTAGGTTTTCCTTGTTGTTATTTCGAAAAACATATTTATTTCATGTATCGTACTGCCAATCTCTTAGTCAAACATTTATTTTGATTCATAAATATGTATAATAATAATAATAATAATAATTATTATTATTATTATTATTATTATTATTATTATTATTATTATTATATATCAAACCATAATTCAGAGCATTTTAACATATGGTGCTGAAGTCTGGCAAATTCCTACCAGGGAAATGAAAAGAATTTTAAGTACAGAAATGGATGTTTTAAGAAGATCAGCTGGAAAATCTAGAATGGATAGAATACGAAATAAAGAAATAAGGGAAATTATGGGTGTACAAGAGGAGCCGGACATCATAGACATCATAGGAAAGAAAAGATTGCAGTGGTATGGTCATGTCAAACGAATGCCAGAGCAAAGATTGCCAAAAATTGTTATGGAATGGATCCCAATGGAAAGGAGGAAGAGAGGAAGACCGAAGAAAACTTGGATAGAAGGGGTACAAGCAGCTATGAATATCAGAGGAATGGAGGAAGATCAATGGATGGATAGAGAGGAATGACGTTTGGTTTCCGGAAGACGACGGCAGCTGCCATGATACCGGATGATGATGATGATGATTATTATTATTATTATTATTATTATTATTATTATTATTATTATTATTATAAATACCTAGGAACAATAATCACAAATAGGAATGAGATGCACAAAGATATTAAATATAGGCTCAATTCTGGAAATGCGTGTCATTATGAATTGCAGAGTCTTTTGATGTCCCAACTCCTTTCAAAAAAACGTTAAACTGAAAATATATAAAACTATTATTCTACCAGTTATATTATATGGGTGCGAAACATGGATTCTTACTTTAAGGGAGGAAAGGAGATTACGAGTATTTGAGAATAAAGTACTTAGGAAAATTTTTGGATCAAAGAGAGATGAACAGACAAGTGAATGGAGAAGACTTCATAACAGTGAACTACATGGTCTTTATAGGAAGCCAGATATAATAAGAACAGTTAAGTCTCGTAGAATGCGATGGGCAGGACATGTTGCGCGTATGGGGAATGAAAGACGTGCATGGAAGCTTCTTCAAGACAAACCAGAAGGAAAACGCCTAGTTGGTAGACCAAGAATGAAGTGGGAGAATAACATTAACCATGATTTGAGGGAAGTAGATTATACAGAAAAACATTAGTTCAGTATAGGGATGTATGGAGAGCTCATGTCAGCGCGGCCATGAACTTACAGGTTTGATAGTGCCAGTAAGTTAGTTATAATAACTAACTAACTCATTGTCACTATCGAACCCATATGTTCATGGCCGCGCGGACATAAGCTCACTACACAACCCTATCCTGAGCTAATGTTTCGCAATCATCCCCTGCAAAATCTACTTCTCTCTTATCATGGTTAATGTTATTCTCCCACCTCATTCTTCGTCTACCAACTAGGCGTTTTCCCTTTGATTTTCCTACAAGAAGCTTCCATGCCCCTCTTTCATTCCCAACTCGTGCCACATGTCCTGATACTAAATTATAGTTTGTTCAGCCGTGTTTCAATAATACGAACAATTGAAATTCAACCCTGGAGCTGTGCTATTAGCATATTGCCCCATTGTTAAAACATACAGTAAATACAGTTATGTATGTGAGAGATTTCTATAGTAAATCAGAAGAGAGGGTGGTTCCTTTACCAGGAGGAGAAACTGCCAATCACAACTGTCATACACACGCCCACAAATCAGGAATGCATTATCGTGCAGCAACTGCCAATACGTATAGACGTGATAGACTCGCTACTTCTGTCATGCATAAAATAAAAATAATATGCTTTACAGGTGTGTCTGTACTCTGTGCCTGTCTGCATACTTAGCAACACGATTTATCTCTCTTCGTAGGTGGCTCTAAGTATTATATTTGGCTTTAAAACATGTTCATGGTTGATAACAGGATTGAAAATCAAACTCTTAAATGGTATTAGATTAGATTTATTTAGATTAGATTTATTTAGCATGGTGGAGTTAAGGCCATGTGGCCTTCTCTTCCACTCACCAGGACAAACATTTTTACATCAGAATATAACAATCTCAATTAACTCTAATATTAAATACTAAATAAAAATTTGATCAAAAAAGATAATATCTATTATATTACGATCTATAATGCAACCAGTTAATGTTGGTTAAAATTAAGACTGAAACTAATAATAAAATAATCAATTGAGTTGGTGTTTACTTGATGAAAATCCATATTTATTAATTAAATAAAAATAAAACGTAGTTTTATTTGATTTTCATATTTATTATATAATTCAGTGACAGCTGTTTCGGTACACTGTACCTTCTTCAGACATGTTAACAAATTATGAATTGTGTTCCAACTGATCTAAGCAACAATACAACAATATTTATTTAATTTTTTTAATTTAACAAAGGGGATTCATTCAAATCAAGTTGAGCATTTAACAGTTTTTTACTACTTTTAAATTTATTAATTTCTACAGCCTCCAAAATATCTAAGAAGTTAGATCTTTTGGAGGCTGTAGAAATTAATAAAAAGAAACCAACAAACAAACATAGATTTTTATATATTAAGATATTTTAAACATATAGAAAGAATGAATGAATATAATAAGATTACCAAAAAGCAGCATTTTCGATTTTTTAAGCCATTTTTCGAAAAATTCGTGCATTTTTCCGGATTTTCGAGTGCATCAAAATATCCTTTATATTAGACTTAAAATAATCTATTTTAATGTATGAGTTCCAAAACTTATAAATAAGTTCTAAAAAATAAAAGTGCAAGCCAAGAGGTTCAAGGAATGTAGGAAGGCCAGTGAAAAGGTAGGCAGAACAAGTGTGAGTGGGAACAGGCAATTTGCCTAGCCCGTGAAGTGAAGATGAAACAAGAAGAAGAAGAATAATATCTAACTCGGAATTTAGGATCAGAACCATTTTGTGCCTGCATATAGTAGCCAACATGAAAATCTAGGCATCCCAGTTCTCAAACTTTGTCATAATATCAAACTAGTAGAAGTTAGTATATTCAGTCCGACTGTCATTTAGGGTTTCAAAACAGCAACGCTGGCCGTCTTGGTATGTCTTAAGTTCTAAATACGTTGCAGTTTGAATTTAATTAATAAAATAACAGTAACTGAATGGTAGTTTAATTAAAGCCATGTGAATGCAAACGTCCTTTTCAATGTAACACTACTACTACCTTCAAAGTAGAAGGGACATTTCTATTTAAATAAGAAAAGTCTTAGAGCGGCCGTAGAACTTCCATCTACAAGAACATGAACCATTGTCCACAAATTGAGCGTTTGTCTGTAGCCAAACCACTGTCAACTTTGTTCAAACAAGGATCAAAGTCAGTAATTATATACAATACTGTTATCTCTATAACTAAACCAGCATTTCACAACCACATTTACTTACTTACTCACTCCCTGGCACTATCGAACCCGTAGGTTCATGGCCGCGCGGACATAAGCTCTCCATACATCCCTATCCTGAGCTAATGCTTTCCAATCATTCCCTGAGTAATCTACTTCCCTCAAATCATAGTTAATGTTATTCTCCCATCTCATTCTTGGTCTACCAACTGGGCGTTTTCCCTCTGGCTTCCCTACAAGAAACTTCCATGCAAGTCTTTCATTCCCCATACGTGCAACATGTCCTGCCCATCGCAGTCTACGAGACTTAACTGTTCTTATTATATCTGGCTTCGTATAAAGACCATGTAGTTCACTGTTATGTAGTCTTCTCCATTCACCTGTCTGTTCATCTCTCTTTGGTCCAAAAATTTTCCTAAGTACTTTATTCTCAAATACTTGTAATCTCCTTTCCTCCCTTAAAGTAAGAGTCCATGTTTCGCACCCATGTAGTATAACTGGTAGAATAATAGTTTTATATATTTTCAGTTTAACGTTTTTTGAAAGGAGTTGGGAGATCAAGAGTCTCTGCAATGCATAATAGCACGCATTTCCAGAATTGAGCCTATGTTTAATTTCTTTGTGCATCTCATTCCTATTTGTGATTATTGTTCCTAGGTATTTGAATTCAGACACTTCCTCAAAATTTCCATGCTCGAAATGTTATTTCAGTATGTGAAAGAAATTACGAGCATTTGAGAATAAAGTACTTAGGAAAATTTTTGGAACAAAGAGAGATAAACAGACAGGTGAATGGAGAAGACTACATAACAATGAACTACATGGTCTTTATAGGAAGCCAGATATAATAAGAACAGTTAAGTCTCGTAGACTGCGATGGGCAGGACATGTGGCACAAATGGGGAATGAAAGACTTGCATGGAAGCTTCTTGTAGGAAAGCCAGAGGGAAAACGCTCAGTTGATAGACCAAGAATGAGGTGGGAGAATAACATTAACTATGATTTGAGGGAAGTAGATTATACAGGAAATGATTGGAAAGTATCAGGATAGGGATGTATGGAGAGCTTATGTTCGCGCGGCCATGAACCCACGGGTTCGATAGTGCCAGTGAGTGAGTAAATAAGTAAGTATGTGAAAGAAATATTCCGTAACGCAATGAGTTTGCTCAGATAGTAGCGTCGGAGGTCCCGAATTCAAATCCTTGTGCCCATAAATATGGCTGGGATTCATTCTTGGTTTTCATATAAAAACAGTATTATTTTAACAAATAATAATAATTTAATTCATTTTATGAAAATATAATTTTGATTAAAAAATATTTCAGTTGTTCGTTTTAAATACTGTAGGCCTATAACAAAAAAATAGTTCATTATTATATGTAATTATTTTTCTTTGTACATTAGATTGCAACAGTCTACCAAACAATTCAATTTATCTTGCTTGTATACATTTTATTAGTTTGAGTTGTCTTCTTCTTCTTCTTCCTTTCAAGTATTAGGCCAAGGCCTTTTACGATCCTATAGAAAATTTTCCCTCCAGCGTCATTTCGGGAAATTCTCGTATAAGACTTGAAAGCATAATAATAGTCCCTTCGATTGGTTGCTGGCCAAAGGAAGGCAAGACCAGTGATGGGGCTGCCATCTTATAGCCTCTGGTCAGGCTTTTATGGAGAAGAAAAGAAAATAAAGGAAAGAAGAAATGGAAGAAAGGAAGTACTCCCTAGCCCTCGGATGCCCTAATAGTGTCGGGGTCGAAAAACAAGAGTTAACCAAGAGAGGTTAGATAGTAAAGTTAAAAGAGTGCAAAACACAAGTAAGTGGAAGAAATGTTTTGCACAGCTTGGGCACCTCCACATATCCCCTAGATGAGGACCCCTGTTTAATAATCATAAGTAATATCAATGTATATAGATGAAGTTATGTTAAAGTGGCAGATTAATTTATATAAACATTTTAAAATAAATAATAAACTGTTGGATACAATATTATTTGCTGATAATCAAGTAGCGATTTCCAGTTCTGAAGATGATCTACAAAGAGCTATTTTTAATTTGGAAAAAAATAATTGCCAATTACAATTAAAAAATTTCAAAGAATAAAACTAAAATTTTAGCATTTAAAGGACATGATACCTTAAGAGCAAAAATAGTAATTCATAATACAATTTTAGAGCAGGTGAACAGTTTTAAATATCTAGGTTTCATTTTTTCATATGTTAAAATTGAAGATATGAATGACAAAATAAATAAATTTAATCTAATGTGTGGCACTATTAAAATAACCCTTAACAACACAAGAAAAGAAACAAAAATTAAATTTTATAAAGTAATGGCTGTTCCTGTATTGATGTATGGATCAGAATGTTGGACGATCACTAAAAGACAAGAACAAAGATTGGAAGCAGCTGAGATGAGATTTTTAAGAAATATAGCAGGGTATACTCTGCTGGATAAGAAAAGGAATGAAGATATAAGAAGGGAACTAAATATTTTCAAACTTACAGACCGAATAATTAAATGTAGGAACGACTGGAAAGAACATATTGATAGAATGCCAGAAGGAAGATTTCCAAAATGGTTGCTAAATTATAAACCGCACGGAAGGAGAAATGTTGGACGCCCACACAGAAGGTGGTCTGAACAATTTTAACAATTCTAGCTTTCATGAAACCGGAACGAGCCAACAGGCTTAATCACTGGATGATGATGATGATAAGTAATATCAAGAGTGATTGCCAAATCATCGATAAATTTATCTAGAGGATTTGGAAATCAAGAATGACATTTATTAGCACCATTTAACGAATAAAATAAAGCTGTTTACTCAAAAATCATTATTTAAGTATAGTTACCGGTATTTTAAAATATTTAAGTTATATATTTAATGTAAACGGCATTGTTTGAAAACAAATCAGATATGTGAGCTTATATTCATTCACTGCAACTTGATCATTTTATTTATTGACAAATAGGTTCGCAACATTGTAAGAATGTACCCTAGTGGAGAAATAATGAAACAAAACTGTGTATTATAATCAACATTATAGATTATTCATTTTTTTAGTTAACAACTCAGCAAAATCAAGGAATTTGTTCATTATTTGCTATATTCAATTAATTTGTTGGAGAAAAATGCTCTGACCTGTTCAGAATATTAAAAAGTGTGAGCTTTCTATATCACAAAAGTAGGAGCTGATAAAGAGATAATGAAACTGGCACTATCGAACCCGTAGGTTCGTGACCGCGCGGATATAAGCTCTCTATACATCCCTATCCTGAGCTAATGTTTTCCAATCATTCCCTCTATAATCTACTTCCCTCAAATCATGCTTAATGTTATTCTCCCACCTCATTCTTGTTCTACCAACTGGGCGTTTTCCCTCTGGTTTTTCTACAAGAAGCTTCCATGCAAGTCTTTCATTCCCCATACGCGCAACATGTCCTGCCCATCGCAGTCTACGACTTAAGTGTTCTTATTATATCTGGCTTCCTATAAAGACCATGTAGTTTATTGTTGTGTAGTCTTCTCCATTCATCTCGTCTGTTCATCTCTCTTTTGTCCAAAAATATTCCTAAGAACTTTATTCTCAAATACTCCCTTAAAGTAAGGGTCCATGTTTCGCACCCATATAATATAACTGGTAGAATAATAGTTTTGGATATTTTCAGTTTAACTTTTTTGAAAGGAGTTGGGACGTAAAGAGTATCTGTAATGCACAATAGCACGCATTTCCAGAATTGAGCCTATGTTTAATTTCTTTGTGCATCTTATTTCTATTTGTGATTATTGTTCCTAGGTACTTGAATTCGGCCACTTCCATAAAATTTCCCTCATTTTATGAATTAAATTATCAGGAACGAATATCTGCGTCGTAGATTGCCTAATGAAGTGTAGTGGAGCAAAACATGCTTTACCGTAAATCGGGTTTGGCAATGCTCACAGATAAGGGAGCATCCCGTTCGAAACTTGTACAGTTAGGGACAAAAAGAATGGGTCGACTCTAGATCTTGAATATTTCAAGTTCCAAAGCGCGATTCACACGAGTAAATAAATGGCACAGTAGAGCTACAATACGTTTCCCTTCTTCCTTTGAAGAGCATTCTTTCAAGCGCAATTAGCCAGTGTACGCTTAACTCAATGCTTAGTGACTTGACTCGTATGCAAAGGGTCACAGGTTCGATTCCCGGTGTGGTTAAAATTTTAATTGTTAAAATGCTTTCTATTTTATTATGTCCGTCCATTCTTTAAAGAAAAAACATAGTAACTATTTGGAAGTATTAATATTTGTATTGTTTATTTATTTATACACAGGTTTACAATGTAATAAAACATCTTCCTGTGCCCTTTTTAAATTTTTATCTTCTTTCTCCATTCTTCTCTATCTTCATATTCCAATTTTTCTAGACCATACAAGAGAGTTGGATAGAGAACTAATAAATTCCGATTGAGGGTCTTTCCACTTTTCAGCGGTTGCCCTTTTACCAGCCGGCTGCTGGCCCTTCACATCCACATGTGTCAATCACAGAGGTAGATGATCAACAGCCAGTGTAGGGGTGACATGTGGTTAGCATGTCGAGTCCCCCAGCCGTTATAGCTGGTTCCTCAACCTGGAGCCGCTACTTATTGTAGCTATCCAATTGCCTCACGATGCTGGGTGGGCACCGGTCCCATACTGGCCGAAATACCATGAGAAAATTTCTTCCCCCATGGAGACTCGAACCAGCGCAAGTCCCGTAGCTCTGCGCCAAGGCTTCCTACCTTAACCGCTCGGCTACGGCTACGGCTACTAATAAATAAGAATTTAACGATCCTAAGTATCTGTATATCCTTCTGTTTCAACATCCATACTTCGCTACCATACAAAAGAGTTGGATAGAGAACTAATAAATAAGAATTTAACGATCCTAAGTATCTGTATATCCTTCTGTTTCAACATCCATACTTCGCTACCATACAAAAGAGTTGGATAGAGAACTAATAAATAAGAATTTAACGATCCTAAGTATCTGTATATCCTTCTGTTTCAACATCCATACTTCGCTACCATACAAAAGAGTTGGATAGAGAACTAATAAATAAGAATTTAACGATCCTAAGTATCTGTATATCCTTCTGTTTCAACATCCATACTTCGCTACCATACAAAAGAGTTGGATAGAGAACTAATAAATAAGAATTTAACGATCCTAAGTATCTGTATATCCTTCTGTTTCAACATCCATACTTCGCTACCATACAAAAGAGTTGATAGAGAACTAATAAATAAGAATTTAACGATCCTAAGTATCTGTATATCCTTCTGTTTCAACATCCATACTTCGCTACCATACAAAAGAGTTGGATAGAGAACTAATAAATAAGAATTTAACGATCCTAAGTATCTGTATATCCTTCTGTTTCAACATCCATACTTCGCTACCATACAAAAGAGTTGGATAGAGAACTAATAAATAAGAATTTAACGATCCTAAGTATCTGTATATCCTTCTGTTTCAACATCCATACTTCGCTACCATACAAAAGAGTTGGATAGAGAACTAATAAATAAGAATTTAACGATCCTAAGTATCTGTATATCCTTCTGTTTCAACATCCATACTTCGCTACCATACAAAAGAGTTGGATAGAGAACTAATAAATAAGAATTTAACGATCCTAAGTATCTGTATATCCTTCTGTTTCAACATCCATACTTCGCTACCATACAAAAGAGTTGGATAGAGAACTAATAAATAAGAATTTAACGATCCTAAGTATCTGTATATCCTTCTGTTTCAACATCCATACTTCGCTACCATACAAAAGAGTTGGATAGAGAACTAATAAATAAGAATTTAACGATCCTAAGTATCTGTATATCCTCTGTTTCAACATCCATACTTCGCTACCATACAAAAGAGTTGGATAGAGAACTAATAAATAAGAATTTAACGATCCTAAGTATCTGTATATCCTTCTGTTCCAACATCCATACTTCGCTACCATACAAAAGAGTTGATAGAGAACTAATAAATAAGAATTTAACGATCCTAAGTATCTGTATATCCTTCTGTTTCAATATCCATACTTCGCTACCATACAAAAGAGTTGGATAGAGAACTAATAAATAAGAATTTAACGATCCTAAGTATCTGTATATCCTTCTGTTTCAACATCCATACTTCGCTACCATACAAAGAGTTGGATAGAGAACTAATAAATAAGAATTTAACGATCCTAAGTATCTGTATATCCTTCTGTTTCAACATCCATACTTCGCTACCATACAAAAGAGTTGGATAGAGAACTAATAAATAAGAATTTAACGATCCTAAGTCTCTGTATATCCTTCTGTTTCAACATCCATACTTCGCTACCATACAAAAGAGTTGATAGAGAACTAATAAATAAGAATTTAACGATCCTAAGTATCTGTATATCCTTCTGTTTCAACATCCATACTTCGCTACCATACAAAAGAGTTGGATAGAGAACTAATAAATAGAATTTAACGATCCTAAGTATCTGTATATCCTTCTGTTTCAACATCCATACTTCGCTACCATACAAAAGAGTTGATAGAGAACTAATAAATAAGAATTTAACGATCCTAAGTATCTGTATATCCTTCTGTTTCAACATCCATACTTCGCTACCATACAAAAGAGTTGGATAGAGAACTAATAAATAAGAATTTAACGATCCTAAGTATCTGTATATCCTTCTGTTTCAACATCCATACTTCGCTACCATACAAAAGAGTTGATAGAGAACTAATAAATAAGAATTTAACGATCCTAAGTATCTGTATATCCTTCTGTTTCAACATCCATACTTCGCTACCATACAAAAGAGTTGGATAGAGAACTAATAAATAAGAATTTACCGATCCTAAGTATCTGTATATCCTTCTGTTCAACATCCATACTTCGCTACCATACAAAAGAGTTGGATAGAGAACTAATAAATAAGAATTTAACGATCCTAAGTATCTGTATATCCTTCTGTTTCAACATCCATACTTCGCTACCATACAAAAGAGTTGGATAGAGAACTAATAAATAAGAATTTAACGATCCTAAGTATCTGTATATCCTTCTGTTTCAACATCCATACTTCGCTACCATACAAAGAGTTGATAGAAAACTAATAAATAAGAATTTAACGATCCTAAGTATCTGTATATCCTTCTGTTTCAACATCCATACTTCGCTACCATACAAAAGAGTTGGATAGAGAACTAATAAATAAGAATTTAACGATCCTAAGGATCTGTATATCTTTCTGTTTCAACATCCATACTTCGCTACCATACAAAAGAGTTGGATAGAAAACTAATAAATAAGAATTTAACGATCCTAAGTATCTGTATATCCTTCTGTTTCAACATCCATACTTCGCTACCATACAAAAGAGTTGGATAGAGGACTAATAAATAAGAATTTAACGATCCTAAGTGATCTGTATATCCTTCTGTTTCAACATCCATACTCGCTACCATACAAAAGAGTTGGATAGAGAACTAATAAATAAGAATTTAACGATCCTAAGTATCTGTATATCCTTCTGTTTCAACATCCATACTTCGCACCATACAAAAGAGTTGATAGAGAACTAATAAATAAGAATTTAACGATCCTAAGTATCTGTATATCCTTCTGTTTCAACATCCATATTCGCTACCATACAAAGAGTTGGATAGAGAACTAATAAATAGAATTTAACGATCCTAAGTATCTGTATATCCTTCTGTTTCCAACATCCATACTTCGCTACCATACAAAAGAGTTGGATAGAGAACTAATAAATAAGAATTTAACGATCCTAAGTATCTGTATATCCTTCTGTTTCAACATCCATACTTCGCTACCATACAAAAGAGTTGGATAGAGAACATAATAAATAAGAATTTAACGATCCTAAGTATCTGTATATCCTTCTGTTTCAACATCCATACTTCGCTTACCATACAAAAGAGTTGGATAGAGAACTAATAAATAAGAATTTAACGATCCTAAGTATCTGTATATCCTTCTGTTTCAACATCCATACTTCGCTACCATACAAAAGAGTTGATAGAGAACTAATAAATAAGAATTTAACGATCCTAAGTATCTGTATATCCTTCTGTTTCAACATCCATACTTCGCTACCATACAAAAGAGTTGGATAGAGAACTAATAAATAAGAATTTAACGATCCTAAGTATATGTATATCCTTCTGTTTCAACATCCATACTTCGCTACCATACAAAAGAGTTGGATAGAGAACTAATAAATAGAATTTAACGATCCTAAGTATCTGTATATCCTTCTGTTTCAACATCCATACTTCGCTACCATACAAAAGAGTGATAGAGAACATAATAAATAAGAATTTAACGATCCTAAGTATCTGTATATCCTTCTGTTTCAACATCCATACTTCGCTACCATACAAAAAAGAGTTGGATAGAGAACTAATAAATAAGAATTTAACGATCCTAAGTATCTGTATATCCTTCTGTTTCAACATCCATACTTCGTACCATACAAAAGAGTTGGATAGAGAACTAATAAATAAGAATTTAACGATCCTAAGTATCTGTATATCTTTCTGTTTCAACATCCATACTTCGCTACCATACAAAAGAGTTGATAGAGAACTAATAAATAAGAATTTAACGATCCTAAGTATCTGTATATCCTTCTGTTTCAACATCCATACTTCGCTACCATACAAAAGAGTTGGATAGAGAACTAATAAATAAGAATTTAACGATCCTAAGTATCTGTATATCTTTCTGTTTCAACATCCATACTTCGCTACCATACAAAAGAGTTGGATAGAGAACTAATAAATAAGAATTTAACGATCCTAAGTATCTGTATATCCTTCTGTTTCAACATCCATACTTCGCTACCATACAAAAGAGTTGGATAGAGAACTAATAAATAAGAATTTAACGATCCTAAGTATCTGTATATCCTTCTGTTTCAACATCCATACTTCGCTACCATACAAAAGAGTTGGATAGAGAACTAATAAATAAGAATTTAACGATCCTAAGTCTCTGTATATCCTTCTGTTTCAACATCCATACTTCGCTACCATACAAAAGAGTTGGATAGAGAACTAATAAATAAGAATTTAACGATCCTAAGTATCTGTATATCCTTCTGTTTCAACATCCATACTTCGCTACCATACAAAAGAGTTGGATAGAGAACTAATAAATAAGAAATTAACGATCCTAAGTATCTGTATATCCTTCTGTTTCAAACATCCATACTTCGCTACCATACAAAAGAGTTGATAGAGAACTAATAAATAAGAATTTAACGATCCTAAGTATCTGTATATCCTTCTGTTTCAACATCCTACTTCGCTACCATACAAAAGAGTTGATAGAGAACTAATAAATAAGAATTTAAAACGATCCTAAGTATCTGTATATCCTTCTGTTTGAACATCCATACTTCGCTACCATACAAAAGAGTTGATAGAGAACTAATAAATAAGAATTTAACGATCCTAAGTATCTGTATATCCTTCTGTTTCAACATCCATACTTCGCTACCATACAAAAGAGTTGATAGAGAACTAATAAATAAGAATTTAACGATCCTAAGTATCTGTATATCCTTCTGTTTCAACATCCATACTTCGCTACCATACAAAGAGTTGATAGAGAACTAATAAATAAGAATTTAACGATCCTAAGTATCTGTATATCCTTCTGTTTAACATCCATACTTCGCTACCATACAAAAGAGTTGATAGAGAACTAATAAATAAGAATTTAACGATCCTAAGTATCTGTATATCCTTCTGTTTCAACATCCATACTTCGCTACCATACAAAAGAGTTGATAGAGAACTAATAAATACGAATTTAACGATGCCTCAGTATCTGTATATCCTTCTGTTTTCAACATCCATACTTCGCTTACATACAAAAGAGTTGATAGAGAACTAATATATAAGAATTTAACGATCCGAAGTATCTGTATATCCTTCTGTTTCAACATCCATACTTCGCTACCATACAAAAGAGTTGATTGAGAACTATATAGATAAGAATTTACACATCCTAAGTATCCTGTATATCCTTCTGTTTCAAACTCCATACTTCGCTACCATACAAAGAGGTTGGATAGCAAGAACTAATACATAAGAATTTAACGATCCTAAGTCTCTGTAATATCCTTCTGTTTCAACATCCATACTCGCGTAAAATAAAACCATACAAAAGAGTTGATAGAGAACTAATAAATAATAATGTAACGATCCTAAGTATCTGTATATCCTTCCGTTTTCAACATCCATACTTCGCTAAAACCAGACAAAAGATTTGATAGAGAACTAATAAATAAGAATTTTAACGATCCTAATTATCTGTATATCCTTCTGTTTCCAACATCCATACTTCGCTACCACATCAAATTTTTTTTTTGTTGGAAAAAATTAAGAACTAATAAATAAGAATTTAACGTCCCTAATTAATCTGTATATCCTTCTGTTTCAACATCCATACTTCGCTACCATACAAAAGAGTTGATAGAGAACTAATAAATAAGAATTTAACGATCCTAAGTATCTGTATATCCTTCTGTTTCAACATCCATACTTCGCTACCATACCAAAGAGTTGGATAGAGAACTAATAAATAAGAATTTAACGATCCTAAGTATCTGTATATCCTTCTGTTTCAACATCCATACTTCGCTACCATACAAAAGAGTTGATAGAGAACTAATAAATAAGAATTTAACGATCCTAAGTATCTGTATATCCTTCTGTTTCAACATCCATACTTCGCTACCATACAAAAGAGTTGATAGAGAACTAATAAATAAGAATTTAACGATCCTAAGTATCTGTATATCCTTCTGTTTCAACATCCATACTTCGCTACCATACAAAAGAGTTGGATAGAGAACTAATAAATAAGAATTTAACGATCCTAAGTATCTGTATATCCTTCTGTTTTCAACATCCATACTTCGCTACCATACAAAAGAGTTGGATAGAGAACTAATAAATAAGAATTTAACGATCCTAAGTATCTGTATATCCTTCTGTTTCAACATCCATACTTCGCTACCATACAAAAGAGTTGGATAGAGAACTAATAAATAAGAATTTAACGATCCTAAGTATCTGTATATCCTTCTGTTTCAACATCCATACTTCGCTACCATACAAAAGAGTTGGATAGAGAACTAATAAATAAGAATTTAACGATCCTAAGTATCTGTATATCCTTCTGTTTCAACATCCATACTTCGCTACCATACAAAAGAGTTGATAGAGAACTAATAAATAAGAATTTAACGATCCTAAGTATCTGTATATCCTTCTGTTTCAACATCCATACTTCGCTACCATACAAAAGAGTTGATAGAGAACTAATAAATAAGAATTTAACGATCCTAAGTATCTGTATATCCTTCTGTTTCAACATCCATACTTCGCTACCATACAAAAGAGTTGATAGAGAACTAATAAATAAGAATTTAACGATCCTAAGTATCTGTATATCCTTCTGTTTCAACATCCATACTTCGCTACCATACAAAAGAGTTGGATAGAGAACTAATAAATAAGAATTTAACGATCCTAAGTATCTGTATATCCTTCTGTTTCAACATCCATACTTCGCTACCATACAAAGAGTTGATAGAGAACTAATAAATAAGAATTTAACGATCCTAAGTATCTGTATATCCTTCTGTTTCAACATCCATACTTCGCTACCATACAAAAGAGTTGATAGAGAACTAATAAATAAGAATTTAACGATCCTAAGTATCTGTATATCCTTCTGTTTCAACATCCATACTTCGCTACCATACAAAAGAGTTGGATAGAGAACTAATAAATAAGAATTTAACGATCCTAAGTATCTGTATATCCTTCTGTTTCAACATCCATACTTCGCTACCATACAAAAGAGTTGATAGAGAACTAATAAATAAGAATTTAACGATCCTAAGTATCTGTATATCCTTCTGTTTCAACATCCATACTTCGCTACCATACAAAAGAGTTGATAGAGAACTAATAAATAAGAATTTAACGATCCTAAGTATCTGTATATCCTTCTGTTTCAACATCCATACTTCGCTACCATACAAAAGAGTTGGATAGAGAACTAATAAATAAGAATTTAACGATCCTAAGTATCTGTATATCCTTCTGTTTCAACATCCATACTTCGCTACCATACAAAAGAGTTGATAGAGAACTAATAAATAAGAATTTAACGATCCTAAGTATCTGTATATCCTTCTGTTTTCAACATCCATACTTCGCTACCATACAAAAGAGTTGATAGAGAACTAATAAATAAGAATTTAACGATCCTAAGTATCTGTATATCCTTCTGTTTCAACATCCATACTTCGCTACCATACAAAAGAGTTGATAGAGAACTAATAAATAAGAATTTAACGATCCTAAGTATCTGTATATCCTTCTGTTTCAACATCCATACTTCGCTACCATACAAAAGAGTTGATAGAGAACTAATAAATAAGAATTTAACGATCCTAAGTATCTGTATATCCTTCTGTTTCAACATCCATACTTCGCTACCATACAAAAGAGTTGATAGAGAACTAATAAATAAGAATTTAACGATCCTAAGTATCTGTATATCCTTCTGTTTCAACATCCATACTTCGCTACCATACAAAAGAGTTGGATAGAGAACTAATAAATAAGAATTTAACGATCCTAAGTATCTGTATATCCTTCTGTTTCAACATCCATACTTCGCTACCATACAAAAGAGTTGGATAGAGAACTAATAAATAAGAATTTAACGATCCTAAGTATCTGTATATCCTTCTGTTTCAACATCCATACTTCGCTACCATACAAAAGAGTTGATAGAGAACTAATAAATAAGAATTTAACGATCCTAAGTATCTGTATATCCTTCTGTTTCAACATCCATACTTCGCTACCATACAAAAGAGTTGGATAGAGAACTAATAAATAAGAATTTAACGATCCTAAGTATCTGTATATCCTTCTGTTTCAACATCCATACTTCGCTACCATACAAAAGAGTTGGATAGAGAACTAATAAATAAGAATTTAACGATCCTAAGTATCTGTATATCCTTCTGTTTCAACATCCATACTTCGCTACCATACAAAAGAGTTGGATAGAGAACTAATAAATAAGAATTTAAAGATTCATTGCAAATTTGAAAAAAGAGTAAAAATATCCAAAATAGTTTTGTGAAATTTAATTTCTTTCGATTTTTTTATTTACAAGTTGGAGAGTATCCCAAACTTTCCTTATTGTACACATTTTCTGAAATGAAGATGAAAATGAGCATACGTTAACATTGGGTCAACACATTATTTATGGACACTGCGAACTAGAAGACATGAGGGGAGAGATAAAGTATCTCTTTTTTTTTCTGGAGTCTTCGTCTCTGACCGCTGACCCTAGTTTTATAGCTGTAATAAATGTTAGCTTGTACACTTGGTAATTGTCAGAGGTCAGCGGTGTTAATTTCTAGGGCGGTTCTGCGCCAGATAACATCTTGTAACTTTTCTGATTCTTTCCAATAAATTTATTTTCAGTTACTGAAACAAGGTTTGCAATAGAACGAATGTAGTATTTCAAAACGGACTGCATGTTTTGACACATTTTGGATTGAAATATACGATATTTGATATTTGTGATCATTTGCATATTGATTAAAATTATTTATAATAACGAACTTAAATTATAAATATTAAAAAGAAAACTCTTTTAATAACGATGGCACTACCAGTGGCGATGTATGGAAGTGAGGCCTGGGTCCTGAAGGAAAAAGATCAAAGTAAAATTCAGGCAGCGGAAATGAGATTCCTACGGGCTATAAAAGGTGCACAAGAGAAGAACATATTAAAAATGAAAATATTAGAGAGGAACTAAAAGCACAACTACTTCTTCAACAAATAGAAGAACACAGGAGCAATTGGATAGAACATCTGCAGAGAATGACAGAGGATAGGACAATCTTCATACATTGTCCTTTGGAGCTCGTACTTGAACAAGTTGACGGGTGCTAAATGTCCACTGATCAGAAAACACCATCTCCTCAAAGTCTGGTCAAATGGACTATTATATTTATTTTAAGATATAATGCATGGTTTGACACATTTTGGAATAAAATATATTTGGAAGTTGTGAAAAGCACTTACATTTTGATTAAAATTAGACTATATTTTTTTTATTTCCCCAAACTATCGACAAAATTGAACTGAAATATTGCTACTTGCATCCGTGGAAGATAAATTGGGTGTAATTTCTGCTCACGGAGCCATATTTCCCTCCCCTTTGGAACAGTACTTAATCAAGTTTGACGGGTACTAAATGATCACTTGTCAAAAAACAGCATCTCCTCAAACTCTGGTGTGCGGACGCTTTTTCCTTTTGCACCTGACCAACTCATTGTTGGAATAAAGAGTCCCGTTAGTTCAGGATCTCGCGGGGATACATGTGTTTTCTTCCATTGGCTCCATATATCAAAATACTCAGTTTTCAGTTTTTCGTACTGAAACTTTGGTGCCTAAAGATTAACACTGACTATTTAACTCATGCCCCAAATGGGAGTCAATGACCAATCACATTTCAATGATTTCTATTTTACAACCAATCAGAGTCGTGTTTCACCAAATATTTATCAGTGTTATAATTACCATATTAAAGAAAGCTCCTCCTTACAATATTGCGTTCCTTTGGCAATAAATAGTATGATCTGGTTGCAGTGATAAACAAAAGAAGCAGTAGAAGCGTACCTATCGTTTCTCATTTGTTTTCAAACATCGCCGTTTACATTAAATATATAACTATTTTAAAATAAATATAGTTAAATAATGATTTGTGAGTAAACAGCTTAATGTTATTCGTTAAATAGTCCTAACAAATGCCACTCTTGATTTCCAAATTCTCTAGATAAATTCACTCCTCACTTCGTGAGTCGTGAATTTATCGATAATTTGGAAATCATTCGTGGCATTACTTATGACAATCTTCCACAGTTACTTTGTTTATAACACTGGGTAATAATGAAAATGTTTCTCTGCATATTTTAAGTGTTTCTGACTCAGTTTTTTGCACTGATTTCAAATATGTGACTTTTTTGTCCGATGGTCGATGAGTTTTGTTTTCGTTACTTTTTCATATTTAAGTACTGCATATGATTGATTAATATTATTTTTCTCCAAATGTTAACGGTTCGATCGCATCCATGTATCCATGTTTCCTTTGTTTATGGGACAGCCTAGCAACTGGCCAACACTACATCCAACAAGTGTGGCTTTCAAGAAACGAACTTGTTCCAGGAGAAAATAATGTTCTACATGAACCTCTCATTGACAGGAGGAAGATCTTACTGTCACCTCTACACATTAAGTTGAGGTTGGAAAAACAGCATGTTAAAAGTTTGGTTAAATCATCAGATGCTTTGCAACGTATTCGCTCTGTCCCCACGTTTGTCTGATGCAAAAGTATTTGTTGGAGTTTTTACAGGACCTCAAATAAGACAGATGCTGGAGTGCGCAGAATTAGAACAAAAGATGACACCAGATGAAAAAAAGTGCATGGCAAGTATTTAGTAATGTTGTGCATGGCTTCCTTGGAAACAAGATGAGTCCCAATTACCGAGAGTTGATTGACAACTTGCTGAGTACATATCGCACATTAAGTTGCAGAATGTCAACTAAATTACATTACCTGCGCTCACATTTGGATTTCTTTAGACCAAATTTGGGTGATGTGAGTGAAGAACGTGGGGAACGATTCCATCAGGATCTCAAAAACATGGAATCAAGATATGAGGGCAGGTGGGATATAAACATGATGGAGGACTACGTTTGGAGTTTGATGAGGGACAGTCCATAGCAACACAAAAGAAAAGAGCGGTCGCAACTTCACTGTTAATAAATTTGATTGCCAAGTCAGTGATACTGAAACAAAATCCCATTTCATATCATCACATACAATACCAACATAACTAACTAACTCACTGGCACTATCGAACCCGAAGGTTCATGGCCACGCGAACATAAGCACCCCATACACCCCTATCCTGGGCTAATGCTTTTCAATCATTCCCTGTATAATCTACTTCCCTCAAATCATAGTTAATGTTATTCTCCCACCTCATTCTTGGTCTACCAACTGGGCGTTTTTCCTCTGGTTTTCCTATAAAAAGCTTCCAAGCACCTCTTTCATTCCCCATTCGTGCCACATGTCCTACCCATCGCAGTATACGAGACTTAACTGTTCTCATTATATCTGGCTTCCTATAAAGACCATGTAATTCACTGTTATGCAGTCTTCTCCATTCACCTGTCTGTTCATTTCTCTTTGATCCAAAAATTTTCCTAAGAACTTTATTCTCAAATACTCGTAATCTCCTTTCCTCCCTTAAAGTACGAGTCCATGTTTCGCATCCATATAATATAACTGGTAGAATAATAGTTTTGTCCCCTCAGGGGTCCTCATCTAGGGGATATGTGGATGGCGACCACAAGGTGCCCAAGCTGTGCAAAACATTTCTTACACTTACTTGTGTTTTGCTCCTTTTAACTTTACTATCTAACCTCTCTTGGTTAACTCTTGTTTTTTTCGACCCCGACGCTATTAGGGCATTCTAGGGCTAGGGAGTCTTTCCTTTCTTCCATTTCTTCTTTCCTTTATTTCCTTTTCTTCTCCAGAAAAGCCTGACCAGAGGCTATAAGATGGCAGCCGCATCACTGGTCTTGCCTTCCTTTGGCCAGCAACCAATCGAAGGGACTATTATTATGCTTTCAAGTCTTATACGAGAATTTCCCGGAGGACGCTAGAGGGAAAATTTTCTATAGGATCGTAACAGGCCTTGGCCTAATACTTGGAAGGAATAAGAAGAAGATATATTTTCAGTTTAACGTTTTTTGAAAGGAGTTGGGAAGTCAAAAGTCTCTGTAATGCATAATAGCACGCATTTCCAGAATTGAGCCTATGTTTAATTTCCTTGTGCATGTCATTCTTGTTTGTGATTATGACAGTGGAATGGGGCAAAATCGATAACCTGTGCCTCTCAGATCAGATGCACCCGATGGAAGGTTAAATAAGAAGGTTCGATGCACTGTGTATGCTATTTTCAGTAAAATTTACTGTAAGAAACTTCTGAACGAAATGTCCATCACCTTTAGGTGGAGAAAAGCATATAAGAATTTCTGCTACTTTTAACTGGAAGTTAGAAGGAATGAAACGGCTCTAAAAGTAGAACAAAATAAGACTGTAGGAGGAGAGCGATAAAGTAAGAGGCTCTGAAGAGATGACGATTGTGCGCAATGAGGTTGAAGAACGCTGTCGTATTAGAAGCTCTCCCCAATTATCTGGGCAAGACAGTATCCTCTCTTCTCTGCGAGAAAAACGAGAGCTGCTGTATTGGCCGAGACACTGGGTTCACTCGGATGCTTACATTATTAATGAAAGCAGATAATTCATCATCCCTGGGGCCTCGTGGTTATAAGCCCTCACTGCTAGTAATGATGAGTAATTATTGGCTCCCTGTTTCATACTTCACAAATAGTTTGATCTGGCCACCAGAGTCTCCCAGCTCTTAATTACACCATTACATCCACCCGCCTACATGTTCCACCACCAATGCTGCTGCTGTTGATAATAATAATAATAATAATAATAATAATAATAATAATAATAATAATAATAATAATAATAATAATAATAATAATAATAATTACTAGGGCAAGGCATTTAATGGCCTATAAATAGGTAAAAAATGCATTTATGACCTAAAAAATGTAAAAAATTACCAATAAAATAAAAAAATGACAAATAAAAGGTTAAGAATTACTTAAGAATTACCAATAAAAATACTATTTATTATATTAAATACTCAGTTGTCCCTCTAGGGGATATGTGGATGACGACCACAAGGTGCCCAAGCTGAGCAAAACATTTCTTCCACTTACTTGTGTTTTGCACTCTTTTAACTTTACTATCTAACCTCTCTTGGTTAACTCTTGTTTTTTTCAACCCAGACTCTATTAGGGCATCCGAGGGATAGGGAGTCTTTCCTTTCTTCCATTTATTCTTTCCTTTATTTTCTTTTCTTCTCCAGAAAAGCCTGACCAGAGGCTATAAGATGGCAGCTCCATCACTGGTGTTGCCTTCCTTTGGCCAGCAACCAATCGAAGGGACTATTATTATGCTTTCAAGTCTTATACGAGAACTAAATTGGAAACACCATCTTGAAAGAATGAGTTCAAATCGGATCCCCAAAGCTGTTTATAATTATATACCAAGAGGACGAAGATCACTGGGCCGTCCTATGAAACGCTGGAGGGAAAATTTTCTATAGGATCGTAACAGGCCTTGGCCTATACTTGGAAGGAAGAAGAAGAAGAAGTACTCACTTGATTACTGAATTACATACAATTTAACTTGACATCAAAATATTAAAAGAAAAGTATTTAAAAAAATACATATTACAGTACCTTTTATTGCAGAAAATCCATTTCAATTACACAGTGCACTTTTACAGCAATTTTGAATTGCAGTTAACAATCAGAATAAGAGTAGAAGCTAGCACAAGCTCTAAGAAAATTGAATAAAATTCCTAGAAGTGGGCAAGATCATTATGCACATACCTTGAAAAATAGGGGTAGTAATTAGCAAAACAACTACTTAATTCCAAGAAATTGCATTGACAAGGAAAAATACTGAATTATAATAAAACTCTTAAATCAAATACAAATAATGTCACAGCCTTTCGGAAAAGTGTAAAAAATGCTCAAAATGACCTAAAAATTGCCAAAAAATGACACATCCCTAGAAAAGTTAAGAAAATGCAAAAAAAAAAATGCCCTAACAAATTGCTTTTATTTAATCCATTAATTAAAAGAAGAAGATGCAAAATCATTAATTGCCTTGCTCTAATAATTACCCAACTCCTTTCAAAAAACGTTAAACTGAAAATATTTTTAGGGGAGGAATAAGACAATTGCCAAACATAAAATGGGCTATTAAGGCATGAGATTAAAATGTTGGTAACAATAGACAGTCCCACACCTTAGCCAAGTGGTCTAAGGCACCATACCAGCTGAGCTATGGGATATGCGGTGGTTTGACTCCTTGTGGAGCAAGACATTTTCTCATGGAATTTTGGACAATAAGCGACTGGTTCTGCCCAGCATCAGAAATTTGAGTGGCTACAATAAACTCAGGGATCCTATATGTCGACCAGACATCGCCTCTACATTATCTGGAGATTGACCACCTCTGTGAATGCGCGTGTAGAGGTAAGGTTGCAGTCAGCTCATAGGCCAATAATCTTCTAGGTCTGTCGCGCCAAAACGTTTTGTTTTTGCGCGATAGTTCATTTTGTCGTACTTATAGCAATGGCGACCATGATTGAAAGTTCAGCTTACAACATTTCGGGGTTGCCAACCTAAGTAACTATACTGTAATAAAATAACTATACTGTAATGTTTGAGGAAGTGGCTGAATTCAAATACCTAGGAACAATAATCACAAATAGGAATGAGATGCACAAAGAAAATTAAACATAGGCTCAATTCTGGAAATGCGTGCTATTATGCATTGCAGAGACTCTTGATGTCCCAACTCCTTTCAAAAAATGTTAAACTGAAAATATATAAAACTGTTATTCTACCAGTTATATTATATGGGTGCGAAACATGGACTCTTACTTTAAGGGAGGAAAGGAGATTACAAGTATTTGAGAATAAAGTACTTAGGAAAATTTTTGGACCAAAGATAGATGAACAGACAGGTGAATGGAGAAGACTACATAACAATGAACTGCATGGTCTTTATAGGAAGCCAGATATAATAAGAACAGTTAAGTCTTGTAGACTGCGATGGGGAGGACATGTTGCACGAATGGGGAATGAAAGAGGTGCATGGAAGCTTCTTGTAGGAAAACCAGAGGGAAAACGCCCAGTTGGTAGACCACGAATGAGGTGAGAGAATAACATTAACTATGATTTGAGGGAAGTAGGTTATACAGGGGATGTTTCGAAAGCATTAGCTCATGATAGGGATGAATGGAGAGCTTATGTTCTCGCGGCCATGAACCTACGGGTTCGATAGTGCCAGTGAGTAAGTAAGTAAGTGCGGGAAGTAAAACCACTGCCCTTTATGTATACTACATACAATGTATAGGCCTATACAAAAAAAATCCAAAAGGTAGTGTTAATATACATTAAACGAAACAAATTACTGCATTTTAAATGAACTGAACTTTATTTGAAACAATATAAAACAATAAATACGTACTTGCGGCCATGTTATCACCAATTGGTCTCACGGCCTCCTGTATTTTCAACTAATAAACATTACCCACACTGTCGAAGTTAGTAAAATGTTTATAATGAACGCAAATATTTCCAACAGATATTATTTTACTATTATTTTGAGAACATCATCGTGCAAAAAATAATGTACAACGCACGTTTGTGAAGCGTTTTACAGTATCTCGGAAATTAAAAACCTCGCTATCGACATTTTCCTCGCTTCTGTAAAAACCACTTCCAAACCTCGGATCGTAATATACTATTTAGACAGATGGATAAAATAGACTTTACCAAAGTGCTGTACCTAAATATCTCGGTTTCGTCTGTGAGCATATTCTTGTAAAATGTATTGTTGTCTCACTCCAGATTTTTTTTTATCTCTATTCATATCGCACGCCGTAGAATGGTGGTTAAGGTAATACGCTACAAACCGGAAGGTCGAGGTTTCGAATCCCGGTAAGGTGAGGATTTTTAAACTGACCCAAACCTTCAGAAGGCTCTATGGACCTGTAGTCGACTTAGCCTCTAACGGAAATGAGTACCAGACTCTTCTTCTGGATGTAATGGCGGCCGTCATGCAGCGCTGACAACCCGGCTGACATCAAGTGCCGATTGTCTAGAAAAAGTGGGAGCCCTAACATCCTACTACCCCAAGGGCCCAGTCGTGGGGTATCTTTACCTATTCCTCTCTGCACACAATACAAATATATATCTAAATAACTAACTCACTGACACTATGGAACCCGTAGGTTCATTGCCGCGCGGACATAAGCTCTCCATACATCCCTATCCTGAGCTAATGTTTTTCCAATCATTCCCTGTATAATTTACTTTTCTGAAATCATAGTTAATGTTATTCTCCCACCTCATTCTTGGTCTACTAACTGGGCGTTTCCCCTCTGGTTTTCCTACAAGAAGCTTCCATGCACGTCTTTCATTCTCCATTCGTGCCACATGTCCTGCCCATCGCAGTCTACGAGACTTAGCTGTTCTAATTATATCTGGCTTCCTATAAAGACCATGTAGTTCATTGTTAAGTAGACTTCTGTCTGTTCATCTCTCTTTGGTCCAAATACATATCACTTACATAAAGTGATTTGCCGAAGTGGTGCATATATTGAAAACAGATCACATTAATTCCGTCTTTCCGCAGCATCATCATCATCATCCAGGGATTAAGCCTGTTGGCTCTATCCGGTTTCATGAAAGCTAGAATAGTTAAAATTGTTGAGACCATCTTCTGTGTAGGCGTTCAACATTCTTCCTTCCGTCTTCTTCTTCTTCTTCTTCTTCTTCTTCCTCCTTTCACGTGATAGACCTAGTGGTCTGTTACGGTCTCAATCCAACGTTTGAAGGGTCTGCCCAAAGATCTCTTGCCTGGTGGCTGGTAATTTAAGATCTGACGTTGTGTTCTTGTTCTGCTCATTCTTCGTACGTGAGATTTCCAGTTGTTTCTGTATTTTTGTACATATTCCATGACTGATTCTCTGTGTAATTCTTTGAGAATCTGAGAATTCCTTTTATGGTCTGTCCTTGAATAACCCGCAGTACGTCTCATAAATTTCATTTCTGCCGCAGTTAGTCTTTGTTCATCTACACTGCGAAATTGTCCAGGCCTCACTGCCGTAACATAATATGGGTCTGACCAGTCTCCTTCCGTACGGTTTATAATTAGCAATAATTTTGGAAATCTTTCTTCTGACATTCTATCCGTCTTTCCGCTTTGTGCAAAATCCAAAGTACGACACATGAAGAGGGGGCATTGCAACACACATTTTTCTGGTAAAATCCCTCAACTGTTATATATATTGTCAAACATTGTACTAGGCAAGTAATTGGGGAGGGGAACTAAACGTTGAAAAAATATTAGAGTTCTTTACAACTATTCTTCATTTGAGTGTTTGAACAAGTTGGTAATAATAAATTGTCTTGTTAATTTGGTAGCTATGTGGCAGTGTGAAGGGCGGTATTAAAAACATTAAACCTATTCGAGTGTACAGTCATAATGTAGAGAACTTGTTTTGGTTGATATAGTGATACATGCCTAAACCATACACCATTACCTCCTCAAATATTTTTTTTCTATGTTGGCACAACGAGTATTACAGGAGGGTTATAATAAATCAGACTCCAAAAGTGTCACGTGAATGCAGTTGCACACAAAGTCACACTGGGGGTTAACTCTTATGTGAAAAAAAATATATATACACAGCTGACGTTTTCATAGATTAAATGTAATTTATAACGGTTGTTACTCCGTTATTGCCAGAGTGATAAACACTGGCTGATTACGCTACATGGATACACAGGGCTGCCAACTGCTTTTAAGAATCTAAAATTTACTGCCCAGATCCATTGTAAAACTTCTCTTCTTTCTTTTGAAATGACCTGTTTTAAGGGAAAACAGAAAGGGGGAGATGATGCGTTATGTTAGAAAGTTTCTTTTGGGAAGAAACGTGCACCGGAGAAGGGTAGAGGAATTTAGATGTAAAGTGAAACCTTGTGTATGAAATACTTTTACACAACTTTTTTTCATTTTGCATTTTCTGACTTGCTGTTGCGAACGCATGGCTTTTTATGCTACTTAATTTGTTTTATGCATTTTACGAGATGTGATAAGACACGATGTTATTTTTTAATCTCAATGGCACTATCGAACGCGTAGGTTCATGACCATGTGGACATGAGCTCTCCATACATCCCTATCCTGAGCTAATCTTTTTCCAATCATTCCCTGTATAATCTACTTTTCTGAAATCATAGTTAATGTTATTTTCCCACCTCATTTTTGGTCTACCAACTGGGCGCTTTCCCTCTCGTTTTCCTACAAGAAACTTCCATGCATGTCTTTTATACTCTATTCGTACCACATGTCCTACACATCATAGTCTACGAGACTTGACTGTTCTTATTATATCTGGCTTCCTATAAAGACCATGTAGTTCATTGTTATGCAGTCTTCTCCATTCACCTGTCTGTTCATCTCTCTTTGGTCCAAAAATGTTCCTACGAACTTATTCTCAAATACTCGTAATCTCCTTTCCTCCCTTAAAGTAAGAGTCCATGTTTCACACCCATAAAATATCCATCCATAGTAATTCTGCCCGAAGGCAGGTCCTTCACTGCAATCATAGCATTTTCATGCTATGCTTGCAGCTTTACTAGGGAATTGTGTAGGTGTGGTAGCTTCCCATTGCTTTCCACACCGGTGAAGGATGATGATGATAATGGTAAGGATGATAATGATAATGGTAAGGATGATAATGATAATGGTAAGGATGATAATGATAAGGATGATGATGGCCATATGATTTCGGGGACCGTTTGGCCTTAAAGTTTTCCTGACATTTGTCTTACAGGTGAGGAAAAACCCCGATAAAAACCTCACCCAGAAAAACTGCCCCGGCCGGGGATCGAACCCGGGCCCGCTGCGTGACAAGGCAGCACGCTACCTCGAGACCGCAGCGGTGGTCCCATAAAATATAACTGGTAGAATAATTGTTTTATATATTTTCAGTTCAATGCATATATTAATGGGAAAAATACAATTATAAACTTGAATAAATAAATTAGTGTCTGTATTATATATACAGTATATATATATATATATATATATAATTCCTTAGATTTGGACAGGGTGTATCTTTCTAAAATTGCCATCGCTGCCATTAAAGGATCAATTTCAATTTTAGGAGACCATATTTACAAAATTTCTATTTTATAGTGTGTATGCTAAGATTGCAATTTGAAACTTTTATTAATGTATTTACAAAATGTATTTCATCAATTAAAAAAATTAATTGTCTGTATCACTTTGTCCTTGAGGCAATCCTCTAATGAGGAGAGTTGTATAAAATAAGGTATTTGAAAATTAGGTTCTTGGGAACAATTTTGAAGCAAAGAGAGATGAACAGACAGGTGAATGGAGAATACTGCATAACAGTGAATTACATGGTCTTTATAGGAAGCCAGATATAATAAGAACAGTTAAGTCTCGTAGACTGCGATGGGCAGGACATGTAGCACGAATGGGGAATGAAAGACGTGCATGGAAGCTTCTTGTAGGAAATCCAGAGGGAAAACGCCCAGTTAGCAGACCAAGAATGAGGTGGGAGAATAACATTAACTATGATTTGAAGGAAGTAGATTATACAGGGGATGATTGGAATACATTGACTCAGGATAGGGATATATGGAGAGCTTATGTCCGCGCGACCAAGAACCTATGGGTTCGATAGTGCCATTGAGTTAGTTATTTTAAAGTAGGTAATTATTAAATATTGACTTTTATTCTATGTTCAGTGCATTTAAAATTGTAAACACAGAAAAATAATACCCATACACATTACTTACTTACTTACTCACCGGCACTATCGAACCCGTAGGTTCATGGCCGCGCGGACATAAGCTCTCCATACATCCCTATCCTGAGCCAATGCTTTCCAATCATTCCCTGTATAATCTACTTCCCTCAAATCATAGTTAATGTTGTTCTCCCACCTCATTCTTGATCTACCAACTGGGCGTTTTCCTTCTGGCTTTTCTACAAGAAGTTTCCATGCACGTCTTTCATTCCCCATATGCGCAACATGTCCTGCCCATCGCAGTCTATGAGACTTAACTGTTCTTATTATATCTGGCTTCCTATAAAGACCATGTAGTTCATTGTTATGTAGTCTTCTCCATTCACCTGTCTGTTCATCTCTCTTTGGTCCAAAAATTTTCCTAAGAACTTTATTCTCAAATACTCGTAATCTCCTTTCCTCCCTTAAAGTAAGAGTCCATGTTTCGCACCCATATAATATAACTGGTAGAATAATAGTTTTTATATATTTTCAGTTTAACGTTTTTTTGAAAGGAGTTGGGACATCAAAAGTCTCTGCAATGCATAATAGCACGCATTTCCAGAATTGAGCCTATGTTTAATTTCTTTGTGCATCTCATTCCTATTTGTGATTATTGTTCCTAGGTATTTGAATTCAGCCACTTCCTCAAAATTTCCCTCATTTGTCATTAGCTGTCCATTTCCATTATATACTGAATTTCTACGTGTGACCATATATTTAGTTTTACTGATATTTACTTCCAGTCCTAATTTCTTAGTGTTACTCAATAGTGTGTGCATGTTGGCCTTCAGTATCTCCTCGCTATCGGCCAGTAGTACTACATCATCAGCATAAACTAACAGCTTACCATTCAGTTGTAAGCCGTCCTCATTCTCTAAAGATTTAATGGCATGCTCTAGTACAAAATTAAATAGTGGAGGAGATAGTGCATCTCCTTGCTTCAACCCATTCTGGATTTCAAAAGTGTCCGAAAACTGTTAGCCTACACGTACCCTACTCTTTGAGCCATTTAGACACATTCGTATAAGTCTAACTTTTTAGGAATTCCGAACTCCAGCAGGATACTATATAACTTCTCCCTCTTAATTGAATCATATGCTTTTTTGAAGTCTACATATAGTGGATGTACAGTACCATTATATTCCCATTTGTTTTCTAAAATCTGTCTTATAACAAAAATCTGATCTGTTGTAGACCTGTTTCTTCTAAATGCACATTGATGATCTCCTAGAATGTCATCAATATAGGGAGTAAGTCTGCTTACTAATATATTTGTTAGAATTTTGTACGAAGTTGAAAGTAATGAGATGCCCCTGTAGTTGTTGCAATGCATAATGACATGCATTTCCAGAATTGAGCCTATGTTTAATTTCTTTGTGCATCTCATTCCTATTCGTGATTATCTCAGGTATACCATAACCGTTTACTGCATCTAGACCGCCTTTCGAATATGTTGTTTCCTTTATAGAGCTTAACTTTAGACATGGGCGTGTTTCAAAAGAAATTGCTGGTAACTTGAAACTTGGTAGAAAATACTTATTTTTCTTTTTGTATAGCGTGTATAGGGAGTTCTGGACTGGCTAACTAGCAACTAATCTTTCTCTCAACAAGTCAGAGCTCAGAGCTGCTAATCTGCTGCTAGCATCTTGCCTGGTCCCAGCTGGGATTTTCTTAATTGTTTCCATTGTTTCACAGAGACATGAGACGGGCGGGAAGTTGTGATATTCAAATTCTCGTACCGTGATCCATGATTCCAGCTGCGCTCGCGATCCAAACAATGGTATATTACGATGCGATGTTGGGAAGTGGTTTTTACAGAAGCCAGGAAAATGTTTAAAAACCGAGCGATATCATGCTTTTTAACCCATTCGCTTCAGATTAAATTGTTCAATGCATTTCCCCAGAAACCGGATTTAAATTACCGTAAATTATATTGTATAATTTCAGACATTCAAAACAACAAAATGTAACGGTACTTGAGATCACAATAAATGTGAAGGCAAAAACACATTCCCTTACTATTCATAAATGGTAACGAAATATTACCCTGCTAAGGGATGTACAAAATATTGCAAAATATGTAACAGAGTAAGTAAGGGGTGTACCTCGTTGTTTGAGTTGAAGACCATTTAACTGCTGGCGAGTCTACCTCGTATTTTGAGGCGAATGGGTTAATTTCCGAGATTCTGTAAAACACTTCACAAACGTGCGTACATTATTTTTTTTTGCGCGATGGTGTTTTCAAAATAATAAATAATAGTAAAATAATAACACATTTCTTGGAAATATTTGCGTTCATTATAAACAATTGTCAACCGCTGTGGTCTCGAGGTAGCGTGCTGCCTTGTCATGCAGCAGGCCCGGGTTCGATTCCCGATCGGGACAGGCTCCTGGGTGAAGTTTTTTCGGGATTTTTCCTCGCCTGTAAGACAAATGTCAGAAAGTTTAGGGCCCAACGGTCCCCGAAAATCATCCGACCATCATCATCATCCTTATCATCATCCTTATCATCCTTCACGGGCGTGGAAAGTAACGGGAAGCTACCACACCTACAATTCCCTAGTAAAGCTGCAAAGCATAGCATGAAAATGCTATGATTGCAATGAAAAGGCCTGTCCTCGGGCAGAATTACTATGGAATGGAATAAACAATTGACCAACGTTAACAGTGTGGGAATGTTTATTAGTTGAAACAACAGCAGGCTTTGAAACCATTTAGTGATGAAATGGCGGCAAGTACGTATTTATTGTTTTATATTGTTTAAGTCCACCGCTGTGGTTTCGAGGTAACGTGCTGCCTTGTCACGAACCGGGCCCGGGTTCGATTCCCGGTCGGGGCAATTTTTCTGGGTGAGGTTTTTGTCGAGGTTCTTCCACACCTGTAAGACAAATGTCAGGAAAACTTTAAGGCCCAAACGGTCCCCGAAATCATATGGTCATCATCATCATCATCGTCCTTATCATTATCATCATCCTTCACCAGTGTGGAAAGCAACGGGAAGCTACCACACCTACAATTCCCTAGTAAAGCTGCAAAGCATAGCATGAAAATGCTATGATTGCAGTGAAGGACCTGCCCTCGGGCAGAATTACTATGGATAGATTGTACGTAGTATACATAAAGGGCAGTGGTTTTATTTCCCACCCTAGGTAGGTAATTTGTGATATTACAATATAGTTATTTAGTTATTTATAGGTTGGCAACCTCGAAATTTAGGAAATTGGACTATCAATCATGGCCGACATTGGTGCAAGTACGACAGAATGTACTATCGTGTGCAAAAAATATGTTTCCGAGTTTCTGTAATTTTACTTAATTACGTGGTTTTAAATTAATTCGAAAATTACACATTTTCTGATGTTACATTCCTAAAGTACAGTAATTCATTTACAGATTAAACCAGCCATATTAAGGGTAGCTTTTAGGGCTTCCATCCATAGTAATTCTGCCCGAAGGCAGGTTCTTCATTGCAATCATAGCATTTTCATGCTATGCTTGCAGCTTTACTAGGGAATTGTGTAGGTGTGGTAGCTTCCCGTTGCTTTCCACATCTGATGATAGCTAACTTACTTACTGGCACTATCGAACCCGTAGGTTCATGACCGTGCTGACATAATCTCTCCATATATCCCTATCCTGAGCCAATGTTTTCCAATCATCCCCTGTATAATCTACCTCCCTCGAATCATAATTAATGTTATTCTCCCACCTAATTCTTGGTCTACCAACTGGGCTTTTTTCCTCTGATTTTCCTACAAGAAGCTTCCATGCACGTATTTCATTCCCCTTTCGTGCCACATGTCCTGCCCATCGCAGTCCACGAGACTTAACTGTTGTCATTATATCTGGCTTCCTATAAAGACCATGTAATTCACTGTTATGCAGTCTTCTCCATTCACCTGTCTGTTCATCTCTCTTTGGTCCAAAAATATTCCTAAGAACTTTATTCTCTAATTCTCGTAATATTCTTTCCTCCCTTAATGTAAGAGTCCATGTTTCGCATCCATATAATGTAACTGGTAGAATAATGATGATGATGATGGACATATGATTTCGGGGACCGTTTGGGCCTTAAAGTTTTCCTGACATTTGTTTTACAGGTGAGGAAAAACCCCGATAAAAACCTCACCCAGAAAAACTGCCCCGACCGGGGATGGAACCCGGGCCCGCTGCGTGACAAGGCAGCACGCTACATCGAGACCACAGCGGTGGACTTTTTAGGGCTTAGGTACCGGATAAAAAAGTTTTTTTCGCATTGAGAATAACAGAAGAGTAAGTTAGTGTTGAAAGTATTGAAGATAACCCATTTTCTCTGCTCGGTGTTCTGCGATGTCTGGAAAAGAACGTGTGTTTACTTTGTAACTTTCCTCTGCTCACTCGGAATCAGACAAGTTTCCAAAAATTGACGTTCTTGAGCGCTCAGGCAACAAACAGAATAAATTTTGCGAGACTCAAGAGTTGGTCTTCCGTGAAAACGAATTTTAAGTTCCGAGTTTTACATTCTATTTTAATAGCATTAAACCAGTCTTGTTACGATGAGACTTAAATCAATACGTCCTGTAAATTATTAAACCGCTACCAGCAAAAAAACGGATTCTACATCACAAATCAATGTGGAGTTTACAGCTTTTGGTATATATTTGGCCTCTTTGTTAACCAAATGTTGCATCTACAATATGAACTGATCTCTTCAGTCTCAGATCAATATATTTTTTATTTATTTCCCTTAGTCTAACCTCTCCATGTGTAGGTAGGTACTTCTGCGTGCCATACACCATCCGGATTTTTCAGGATCATGACCTGTTAGAAGAGGATTCGGCTGAGGTTCACTGTTTGTCTCACACGATTTTCCATACAGCATCCTTACGCTACTGTTGCACTGTACACTTTTAAACACGTTTCGTACTCTTTTAAACTATTTTCTTCTTCTTCTTCTTCTTCTTCTTCTTCCTTTCCAGGATTAGGTCAATGCGACCTGTTCCCTAGTAAAGCAGCAAAACATAACATGAAAATGTTGTGATTGCAGTGAAAGACCTGCCCTCGGGCAGAATTACTATGTATGGATGGATGGATGATCAGATAGAAATATGAAAAGACAACAAGCAATGGCGCTAAAAATGGATTCTTGGAGGAAGTCTGCGAGATGTCAAGGAAACATAGAATTGGAATTAACGGGGATTCTTTATAAGATGTGAGGCGAAAGTTCCAATCATACACCACGCGCATGCTCCAACAAACGCGGAGCGGTTTACACCATGGAATCATGAGATGCAGCCAACATATACACGATATTTAACGAACCTAAAACCTAACGTAATGCAATTTAAGTACTCTGACCTGTTAAAGACCAACTTAAAAGCCAACGTAACGCAATTTAAGCACTCTAACCGGTGAAGGAATGCAACGCCCGAAAATAATGAGCAAGTTCTGAAATTCTGAAGTAGATCTATATGTATATAGTTAATTAGTACATACTCTATGTTGACTGCACTGGAACACGTATTTGTTTTTCCTTAGAATATTCGTTAAAATCAATATGGCTGACTCGTCTTCATGCTACGTATGAAGATAAATATCACAGAAAAATATATTACATACAAATGCATTGTATAATGGAAATGGACAGCTAATGACAAATGAGGGAAATTTTGAGGAAGTGGCTGGATTCAAATACCTAGGAGCAATAATCACAAACGTGACGCACAAAGAAATTAAACATAGGCTCAATTCTGGAAATGCGTGCTATTATGCATTGCAGAGACTCTTGATGTCCCAACTCCTTTCAAAAAACGTTAAACTGAAAATATATAAAACTATTATTCTACCAGTTATATTATATGGGTGCGAAACATGGACTCTTACTTTAAGGGAGGAAAGGAGATTACAAGTATTTGAGAATAAAGTACTTAGGAAAATTTTTGGACCAAAGAGAGATGAACAGACAGGTGAATGGAGAAGAATGCATAACAGTGAATTAGATGTTATTTATAGGAAGTCAGATAAAATGAAAAGTTAAGTCTCGTAGACTGCCATGGGTTGGACATGTGGCTCGAATGGGGAATGAAAGACGTACATAGAAGCTTCTTGTAGGAAAACCAGAGGATAAACGCCCAGTTGGTAGACCAAGAATGAGGTGGGAGAATAACATTAACTATAATTTGAGGGAAGTAGATTATACAGGGGATGATTGGAAAGCATTGGCTCAGGATAGGGATGTATTTAGAAAAAATGCAAAAATCATTGTAAATGGTGGGAAATAATTTGAAAAATTGAACCCTTAGAATAAAATTTTCAGGAGTTTATGAAAGAATTAAAAAAGTCACGTCACAACTTGTAACGAATAGCCCGAATTGCTAATATAATGGGGTTATGTGGATCGAAAAATGTTTGAAATAATTTAGTAGAATAACATTTAAAGGAACAGATTCATAACAATGTGGAAGATGCTGTATAGAGAGGTGAAAGGGAAAAGAGAAAATATAAACCACGAAATTTGCAGATACTGGGGGGGGGCACGTAGGAGCATAATGAGAAAGGAACTGTGTGAATAAGATATGGTAATAATATTATAATGATATTTTGAAAAGAAAAATTAATGTCTGAACCAGGAATCGAACCGTGGACCTCTTGTTATCCAGTGTAATGGGCTGCACACTAGTCTGGAGAACTAGAGGTCCACGGTTCGATTCCTGGTTCAGACATTAATTTTTCTTTTCACAATATCATTATAATATTATAATATGATCCATTATTGGAACTGTGTTAAAATAACAGTATTGGAAAATGTTAAATAACATCGTTTACTGCTTATAAAAGTGGTGGTGTAAAATTCTCAAATATAGATACTTCTAAACGAAGCCGGCCGTTGGCGATGGTAGTGACAGCTATCTGACAGCGGACAAAACGAGAATTATAGATTTGTATATGTGGAAAGAATTGTTAATGTTTGTGCCAGGTCTCGAATGGTGTAGTGGGCTGCACACTAGTCTGGAGAACTAGAGGTTGAAGAAGTAATTCTTTTCCCATGTTGTGGCGATGTTTTGAAGCAGCTAACTCTCTTCATGCCCGATGTTGTAGTAACTTTTGAAGGATTGGTGTCCCAAAAAGAATTACTGGTTCAGGTTGGGTTTTATTTTCGGAAGAGCCGGATTCTCTTCTTAGGGTTGGAAGTTGGTACACTGGATAGGAAAACACTTTAAAATCACTGAAAACTGTTTCTTGTAGAAATAATTTTAAATTTATTTACTATTTAATTTCCCAGCAGATCAAATAAATGTAGGTGGTATTATTCTTCACCGTCAATTAAAATTAAATTATTTTCTTTTCTTGAGTCAACTATTCTTCTTGTATTAAATATCACATTCTATCAGGAGAACTCTTATTGCTTCTATGTTTGTTGAAAGTTGTATGCAGAATGATTAGTGTAATTCTTTTATAATTTTAAAGAACATTATTACATCACTTGACAGTAATTTTAAATTATATTGGCTAATATAATGTTTAAATTTGATTTGTTAAATTAAAAATTTAATTGTTTTAACAACCAATCAGAATTTAGTATACTTTCATTTAAAAAATATGAAGTGAAATGGCTGTTCGACCGATGTCTCGCTGCCCCCACGATAGAGAATCATATATAGTAAAGTGATCCCACTACAGGCCTCAGGAGGCCCTTGAACAGTCGGCACTTGATGTCAGCCGGGTTGTCAGACCTGCGTGACGGTCGCCTTTAACCCAGAACACGCGTCCGGTACTCATTTCTGTTAGAGGCTGAGTCGACCCCACGTCCATATTGCTGCCAGAAGGTACCCACAGGGACTCGATCCCGGCTTTTAAGAAGAAAAATAAATATATGTGCTAGAATACCCGAGTGGCGCAGTTCGGAGCGAGCTAACGTATAGAGTTAGAGGTCTCGAGGTCAAATCCCGGCTCAGGCGTTTATTTTTCTTTTCATGAGATATATATATATATATATATATATATGCGTATGTGCGCATTCGTGCGTGCTAGTGTTCGGGCGTGTGTGGAATGTCTAGTACTCCAGATATGAGCCTCAAATTAAACCTTCTAGCCAACCGAAAGGCCTTCTAGGTCTGTCGCTGCTGGAGTTTCTTGAGCCAAACTCACTAAGAATAGTTTTTTAAATAACATTAGTTTTTAGAAATAGATAGAATATCGGTTGATTAATGTCTTTGACATCGTCCGATTCCTAATACCCAATTTTGTCGGTCCATCCAATCTCCTGGTTGTAGATGTTACTCCTTCATGTACAAACATATTCTCTGACTCCAGGAGGTTTTAGGTCTTCCTCTGCCTCGTCTTCCCTCAGGTTTCCATTCCAAAACAGGTTTTGGTAGTCGATCCTCTTCCATTCGCTGGACTTGCCCGTTACATCTTAATTGCTGAGTTTTAATATAATCTAAAATAGTGTCTTCAATCTTCATTTTCTCGCTTATAAATGAGTTCCTAATTTTTTCTCTTCTTGAAATTCTTCGGCCCTTCGTATAAAATCCATTTCCGTTGCCAAAAGATACTTATTTGTTTTTGTTGTTAATGGCCAAAGTTCTGCTCCATAAGTAATGATGCTTTTAACAATTGTATGATATATATTCATTTTATTTTTATTACTTATATTTTTATCCCACAATATTCCATTGAGGCAAGCAATTGCAAATTTTCCTTTATTATTTCTATTTCTTATTTCCTCTTCATAACTCCCCATTTTTATTTATTTTAATTCCTAAATATGTGATCTCACTACAAGATTTTATTGTTTCTCCAGACTCCAAAATTAAATTTTGTTCTGGTTCACCATTTGATAAATATTTTGTTTTTTTCATGTTCAAATTTAATCCCCATTTTTCATATTCTTCTATTAATTTTCTAGTCATATATTCTAAATTTTCATAATCGTGGGAAATTAACAATTGATCATATGCAAAATGTAAGTTATATAAAGTTTTGTTGTTTGAAATAGGAATTCCCATGCTTGAACATTTCCTCCTCCAATTCTTTAATATTTCATGTACATATATTTTAAACAGAGTCGGTGATAGACAACAACCCTGACGAAGACCTTTATTTATCGTGAAACCATGTGACAATTTACTGCCAATTTTAATTTTAGATATGAAATTGTCATATAAATTTTGTATAGCTTTAATTATTATAGTCTTAATTCCCATAAGTTGTTAGAAATGTATTACATAATATTAATAATGAGTTAAAAGGTGGAGTATTCTGAGAAATCTGTTATAAGGTTTGACATTGTGAGAGGCAGTTTCTCAAGGGTTGTTACTTGTCATGGATACGTCGGGACGCAAGAAGTTTCCCTATTCCGCATCTCATTAATTTAAATCCCCACTTTTTATAACCGTTGCTTCCCTACTTTTTGTATAACAGTTGCTTCTTTATTTCTCCATTTTAACATTTCTTGTTCGATTTTGTTAAATGGTTTAAAAAAAATAGAAATATTTCTTACGTTTGAAAGAAAATATTAAGTCTATTTGACTAAGGTAGTGACGTTTGAGACTGGTATTTGGGAAGATCCGGGTTCAAATTCCGTGGCCGACTAATTGACATTTTAAGACTTTCTCAGTTATCAATATAAACCTTTGATAAGGTCATAAGAAGAAAATTGTGGGAAAAAATGAAGGCAAATTATAGAAGGAATAAAAAGTCTTTATAATGGCACGAAAATTATCCTTAATTTAGATAATTATTCCAGAGAAGAAATTTTAATAAATCAAGGAGTTCGACAAGGGTGTACATTATCACCTACATTGTTTTATATGTATTTTGACGAGGTTATACGAAAATGGAAAAAATCAAGTCCAATGGGAATACAAATTAATAAGGAAATGTATATGAATATTTTAATGTATGCAGACGATCTAGTAATTATACAGAAGTCAGAGGATGATTTACAAAGAGCCATTTACATGTTGAATCAATTAGGACTCTATTATAATCTCAAAGTCTCAACTTCAAAAACTAAAATTATGGTTTATCAGGGCAAAAAGTGCCAGTCAGGGCAAAAATAGTGATCAATAATGAAATAATAGAACAGATAGCACATTTTAACTATCTTGGTTCAGATATAACATATAGCTATGATTGGGATATGCATAATATCTTGGTCCAGATATAACTCCACCAGGCTAAATAAATCTAATCTAATCTAAACATATAGTTATGATTGGGATATACATAATAAAATAAACTGATATCAAATGATGTGTGGCACCATAAGAAAAACCCTCCGAAAGACTCGAAGAGAAACTCAGCTCAGGTTTTAGAAAATTATGGCTGTTCCTGTTCTTTTATATGGATCTGAATCTTGGGTACTTACAAAAAAAGATATCTCACACATTCAAGCCACTGAAATGAGTTTTGTAAGATCCGTAAAAGGATGTACATGGATGGATTACACAATGAATCAATAAGAAATGAACTGGAGACATTTTCAATAGTTGATAAACTAGAAGAGCACAAATACCAATGGAAAGAACATTTAGACAGAATGGACAATACAAGATTACCCAAAAAGATCAACGCCTACAAATCACATGAAAAAAGGTCTTTAGGACGGCCAAGGAGACAATGGACTTGAGACCGGAACAGGTCGCATTGACCTAATCCTGCAAAGGAAGAAGAAGAAGTTATATATTTCATATTATCTTCATCCCCTGCAGTTGTTTATAATGAAGCAAATATTTCCAACAAAGATGTTATTATTTTACTACTATCTATTATTTTGAAAACACCATCGCGCGAAAAAAAAATATGTACAACGCACGTTTGTGAAGTGTTTTACAGAATCTCAGAAATTAAAAAAAAAAAAAAACATGCTATCGCTCGGTTTTTAAACATTTTCCTCGATTCTGTAAGACCAGTTTCCAACCACGAATCATATCATCATCATTATCATCATCATCATCACCACTCCAGGGATTAGGCAATTGCCCGTTCCGACTTCATAATGCATCAGCCCAACGTTTTCTAGGTCTTCCTACATCACGTCTTTCTCTTGCTTGATAATTTCTTGCTAACAATGGATATCTCTCATTACTCATTCCATCCATGTGATCAATCCATTTCTGTCTGTAATTCGTGACTTTATCCAATAAAGGCTGTACTTTCAATTCTTCTCTTATATCCTCATTCCTTATTCTATCAAGTATTGTACATCTTTTACTTGTCTTAGGAACCGCATCTCTGTCGTCTGTATTCTATCCTTCTGTCTTTTCACTGGAGCCCAAGTTTCACATCCATACAATATTGTGGGAACCGCCATAACATTATACATTTTTATCTTGGTTTCTTTTCTAATTTTATTTTTGAATGTTCTCTGTATTGTTCCACACACCGTCTGAAATGTATTTATTTTGGAGTCAATATCTCTTTCCACATTGTAGCCAACATCACAGCCCAAATATTTGAAACCACGAATCATAATATACTATTTTTAGATTTAAAAAATCTGAAGCTTGCTGATAATTCACGCTCTTATGTGTATTGTATTTTATGTATAAACTTTTGGAGTTAGAAATAAGCATGTTATTTGGAACATGTTGAATGACGTGGCATGTTGCTGATCCTCTCCTGCTTATTGTAATTCCTAGCGCGACGTCGAGAGCCGAGGCGTTAAGTCCACACGAAGGGAACATTATAATGATTCTGAGGCGGAGACTCAAATGAAGATGCTCCGCGTGACATGGCCTGCTAATATCTCATACACTGTCATCTTGATTCCTTAAATAACAAAGATTTATAATCTACTTACTACTGCTTATCAAATTATGTTAACACGAATTAAAGTCAATATTAACTAATCAATTGAGTTGGTGTTTACTTGATGAAAATCCATATTCATTAATTAAATAAAAATAAAACTTAGTTTTATTTGATTTTCATATTTATTAAGATATAATTCAGTTAATAAATATGAAAATCAAATAAAACTAAGTTTTTATTTTATTTAATTAATGGGTATTAACTAACTAAGGTCATTGGCCCCATAAAACCCGTAGTTTTCATGGCCGCGCGGACATCAGCTCTCCATACATCCATGGGCTAATATTTTCCCATCATTCCGTATAGAATCTACCTCCCTCAAATCATGAGTAAATATTATTCTCCCACCTCATTATTCGTCTCACCAATGGACGTTTTTCCCTCTGGTTTTCCTACAAGAAGCTTCCATGCACGTCTGTAATTCCCCATTCGTGCCACATGTCCAGCCCATTGCAGTCTACGATACTTAACTGTTCTTATTATATCTGGCTTCCTATAAAAACCTTTGTAGTTCACTTATTATGCAGTCTTCTGCATTCACCTGCCTGTTCGTCTCTCTTTGATCCAAAAATTTTACCTGAGGACTTTATTCTCAAATACTCGTAATCTCCTTTCCTCCCTTAAAGTAAGACCCCATGTTTCGCACCCATATAATATAACTGGTAGAATAATAGTTTTATATTATTTTCAGTCTTAACGTTTTTTTTTTTTGAGAGAAATTGGAACATCAAGAGTCCCTGTAATTGATAATGGCACGCATTTCCAGAATTGAGCCTGTGCTTAATTTCTTTGTGCATCTCATTCCTATTCGTGATTATTGTTCCTAGGAATTTGAATTCAGCCAGTTTCTCAAAATTTCCCTCATTTGTCATTAGCTCTCCCTTTCCATTATAAATGTATTTCTGTGTGGCCATATATTTAGTTTTATTGATATTTACTTCCAGTTACAATTGTGTTAGTGTTACTCAATAGTGTGTGCGTGTTGGCCTTTAGTATCTCGTCGCTATCGGCCAATAGTACTACATCATCAGCATAAACTAACAGCTTATTAATACCATTGAATTAAAGTTAATATTAGGGAACTAAATTGTTCCTTAATTGTAATTTATTATGTTATAATCTATCATAATTTATGTGACAAAAAGTGCATTTCATTCATTATTAAACAGGCATTCCTTATTGTTACTCACTTCAAATCGCACCATCGTTTGTTTAGAGAAAGAAAAAAGTGACATAAACCAATGTAATCATTATTGTATTTTGTTTCACCGGAAACATGATTGATGTTAGGTTAATCGTAGTAATAAACTTTTCGAAGGCAATTCCAAATGTTTTTTTTTTAACTGACTTTTATATAACTTCGCATCGCGATAGGCCCTCGGTCTATCATCCAACTGCTGGCCTCACATCCAGAAGCGTTAATTATAGACGTCGATGATCACCCAGCCAATGAAGGGGTGACATGTGGTCAGTATATTGGGTCCCAAGCCGTTATAGTGCTTTTCTCAAACTGGAGCCGCTATTTTTTTTGTAAATACCCAAATTCGTCACGATGCTGTGTGGCCAAGGGTCTCATACTGGACGAAATTCCATGAGAAAATGTCTTCCCCCACGAGGACCCGAACCAGCGCAAGTCCCGATGACATGTAATTGCATGTTTGAGCCTTATCATATTTAAGGAGGGTGAGAATAAGTGAAAAATAAAATAACCCATTGACTTCAAGTTTTAATGCTCAATGTATTTCCCCAGAAACCGGATTTGAATCACCGTAAATTGTATCGCCTATTTTCAGACATTCAAAACGAACAAAATATACGGTACATGATACCACAATAAGGGTTAAGGCCAAAACACATTCCTCTACGATTCATAAATGTTAACAAAAGATTAACCTCCCAAGAGATGTACAAATTATTCCAAACATGTAACAGACAGAGTTAAGCGAGTGTACCACGTCTTCTGAGGCGAATGGGTTAACAAATGTGGATGTCAGGCCAGCAGCCGGCTGGTAGGGCAAGGGCCTCCTAGTCCTGTCGCGCCATGGCGTCAGTTAGACTAAATAAAAGAAGTAAACTCTGTCTTGTGTCCGGCGTAATGCCAAGTTGAGTATTAATGACCATGTGTAACCCTCATTATTGAAGATTTGTGTATATATATTTTTCAGAGTATTATGTTGTTATAGAAGTGATTGAACAAAGTTTTTTATAATTTATTTTGAAATTTCTGAATATATTCTCTAAGTTGTGAAAGCGAGAAATGGAGGAATTGAACATTCACCAAAATCAGTGATGTTCTTATTGTATTGGTATTCCTACATCCACATAGCTTTAAAGAGCGAGTCTCCAGCATAGTAAAGTGGGTGTAGAAGTTAGTAAATTGAATTTCGAACCGGCACAAGTGTTGGACAGAAGTCGAAGAATGACAAGTAGTGGAACAAACTCATAGTGGTATCAAATATCAGATACAAATATTTCAAAAACTTTAGTTAGATGATGATATTATGATAGTAACCACAGAGATAATTATTGAATTAGATGCAGACAATAAATGTAAAGGCAACTTTCTAGATATGCAGAATGCTTGAAATACCGAAGAACATGCCAAACTTCAGATTAAGCTTGTTGCAATAGGAATTAAGGGCAAGGTTTGAAATTAAATTATTAAATCATTATTTATATGTATTCACGTAGACTTTCACGGCCGGAGTTGCTATGATGATCTTGAAGAAGATTTTCGGGCTGTAGGCCGTGGTCGTGAGGCTTGTAGTCCCCCCCTTTTCTTTTTTTTTTTGACATAAGGGGAACTACAAGCCTCACGACCACGGCCTACAGCCCGAAAATCTTCTTCAAGATCATCATTACTTATATATTTTATAACGACAAAAGTGGCTAAAATTAATAACACATATAGTGAAATTAAAAATATTGAGATACCTCAAGGCACAGTCTTAGGACCCGTCTTATTACGATTTAAAATTAATCTAAATCAATACAGTGGAACTATCAACTATGCAGACCACGCAGCTATATTTAACGGTACGATCCGGTAGGGTACTGACAACAACGCTAATTTAGCTATAAACACAACTAAGAAATGATTAGCTGAAAATTTACTTTCATTAAATATCTTCAAACAAATGTAATTACTTTTTTCTTACCAATTCCAAGCTTAGAATCTACAAACATGTCTAATAAAAATGTAATTACATAACGTTTCAATGAATTTTGTTTTATAACCAATCACAGTTGTGTTTCACCTCGACAATTATCGAATTTTGATTACACAAATAAAGAAAGCACCTCCGTTTTTAACATTCAGAACAGGTCATATCATTATTTTGCAGTGACTGACTTTCTAACAAGTACGTTGAATATAGCAAATAATGTACCAGTTTTGATAATTGTATGTTCAATAATTGTATTTTTAAATGCTGATATTCCTCAGTTGTTTCCGAAAAAAATGAATAAATAACCTATCCATCCATTAATCCATAGTAATACTGTCCGTTGGCAGGTCTTTCACTCCAATCATAGCATTTTCATGCTATGCTTTGCAGCTTTACTAAGGAATTATAGGCGTGTTAGCTTCCCGTTGCTTTCCACGCCGGTGAAGGATGATGATGATGATAAGGATGTTGATGATGGCCGGATGATTTTCGGGGATCGTTGGGCCCTAAGCTTCCTGGACATTTGTCTTACACGTGAGGAAAAACCCCGAAAAAAAACCACACCCAGGAGCCTATCCCGACCGGGCCCGCTGTGTGACAAGGCAGCACGCTACTTTGAGACCACAGCGGTGGTCAATAACCTATAATATACAGTTTGATGTGTTAATTTTTTTCTCCACTAGGGTGCATTCTTACAATATTGCGATCCTATTTGCCAATAAATAATATGATCAAGTTGCAGTGATGAACAAATGAAACAAAACCAAACATTTCTCATTTGTTTTGAAACATCGCGGTTTACATTAAATATATAAATATTGTGTAAAAAAACTTTATTTAAATGATTTGTGAGTAAACAGCTTAACTTTATTCGTTAAATAGTCCTAACAAATGCCACTCTTGATTTCCAAGTCCTCTAGATAAATTGAAAATCACTCGTGGCATTACATATGATAATAATTGTGACATAGCTCAGAATAAGTGTAATTTGCCTTAAGTTAATGAATGCACACAACCTAAAATATTTAGTTATTCTAATCGTGTAATCTAAAATGAAAAAAAAGAGAAAATAATTCACTATTTATGTAACAAATTGGATCGAACAATTTATAAATTCATGACTTTGCGATCAATTATCCCAACCCAGGTATTTAGAGTGATATATTTAGCTTTTATTCAGTCAGTAATTCGTTACAACATTATAGCTTGGGTGGAACTTTAAAAATAAATATTACCAATTATATTCTTCGTCTTCTTCTTCTTCTTCATTCCAAGTATTAGGCCAAGGCCTGTTACGATCCTATAGAAAATTTTCCCTCCAGCGTTTCATAGGACAGCCCAGAGATCTTCGTCCTCTTGGTATATAATTATAAACAGCTTTGGGGATCCGATTTGAACTCATTCTTTCAAGATGGTGTTTCCAATTTAGTTGGTACTGTTTAATATATTCCAAAATTGGCGTAGTCTTCAATTCTTTTAAGATATCGGTGCTCCTTTTCCGATCCCATCTGGTGTAACCACTGTTCTGCGCATGAAACTCATTTCACAATCCGTTATTCTGCTTTCATGTTGTCTTTTTAGTGTCCATGCTTCACTACCATAGGTCAACACTGGTCTAGACAATTGTTATATAAACGTAATCTGGTGTTTTTTTGTACAAGGAATGGTTTCACAACTTGATTAATAATTCCCAAACTTTTGTTATAACTAGTAATTTTTTCACGGATATCCTTTTCATCCCAGATAGAGAGATAATATCCAAGATATTTAAATTGATTAGATCTCTCTAAAATTTTATTCTGGAGACAGATTTTACTTTCTTTTGGGTCCTTCCCATGAAATGCCATAATTTTAGTTTTGTTAATTGATATTTCCATATTAAATTTCGCAGCTATTTTTTGTAAATCGTAAATTGAACGTAGCAAATAATTTTCGGAAAGTGCCAGAAGAGCTAAATCGTCTGCAAAAATAATAGCATCGAGTTTGAGGTTCCTATTGATGGGTATATATCCCCGTTGTGTTTTCCTCCATTTGTTTATTATTCTATTCATAATATATGGCTAAAAGAAGAATATGAAAAATGGGGACTTTATATAAACATTGAGAAAACTAAATACCTGTGTATAGGAGAAGAAATGGAAAATGTAAATTTCAACGATGGAGAAGAACTAAAACCTAGTATTGAATGCACTTACTTAGGAACAAAATTAGACCATTCAGGCGATAACACAGTAGAAATTAAAAATAGAATCGCACAAACAAAACAAGCAATAAATGCTTTAAACTCTGTTTGGTGGAGCAAAAATATTACAAAAAATAGAAAATTACAAATATATCAAACTATAATTCAGAGCATTTTAACATATGGTGCTGAAGTCTGGCAAATTCCTACCAGGGAAATGAAAAGAATTTTAAGTACTGAAATGGATGTTTTAAGAAGATCAGCTGGAAAATCTAGAATGGATAGAATACGAAATAAAGAAATAGGGGAAATTATGGGTGTACAAGAGGAGCCGAACATCATAGACATTATAGAAAAGAAAAGATGACAGTGGTATGGCAATGTCAAAAGAATGCCAGAGCAAAGATTGCCAAAAATTGTTATGGAATGGATCCCAATGGAAAGGAGGAAGACCGAAGAAAACTTGGATAGAAGGGGTACAAGCAGCTATGAATATCAGAGGAATGGAGGAAGATCAATGGATGGACAGAGAGGAATGGCGTTTGGTTTCCGGAAGACGGCGGCAGCTGCCATGATACTGGATGATGATATATGTTTATGTTGTTTTGTTGGTTCTGTTTTGCCCTACATGCGAATAATGAATACAGAATTGTAATGAAGAACTTTTGCACATCAATCATGATAATGATTATGCTATAGCGGCGTCACCAACTTATCGCATTATCACTGGTTATTTAAAACATTCAACTCTGAATGGAACAGCACTTGATCCTTTGTAAGATGACATCTGTTACTCGGTCTTGATTTTCCCCGACACGTGAAAAAGCTTTCCTGTCCACACAAGTTTCTTTTGAAGAAGTTGTAAAACAAAGGGAGAGATATTATGAGGCCCAGGACTGTTTCCAATTATAAAACCTTTTGTTCTCCACAACTTCATTATTAAGCAAGGTCTGTCTGTTTTGTTAAGACAGCATTTTCTGTTTCTTCGATAAAGAAACTTACATTTGGTAAATTAAAATGAACTCAGCCTACATTAAACTTACGATGATACGAGTATTAAAGCTGCATCATGTCACAGTAGAGATTGATAAAATACATCCATAGCACCCTCAAACCCGGCCGGGTCGATGGATTTTTTGGATGGAAAAAATCTAAGGGACAAATTATCCCGGAGGTAATTTGAGCCGTGCGTCCCGAGTCTGAAGATTTTCAGACTCGTAAAAGAACCGCAAGTCTGAATAAAAAGGTCGCTGTGCAAAATTTTACCGACCTTCATTCATCCAAGTAATAAGTTAGCTCTTTTTAAAAATTAACATTAGAAGTAAACTTTATGAGGTAATAATAATTTAATATTTGTCATAAGTAATACCACGAGTGATTTCCAATTTATCTAGAGAATTTGGAAATCAAGAGTCGCATTTGTTAGGACTATTTAACGAATAAAATTAAGCTATTTATTCGCAAATCATTGTTTAACTATAGTTATTTTAAAATATTTATATATTTAATGTAAACGGCGATGTTTTGAAAACAAATGAGAAACGTGAGGTTATGTTCATTCACTGCTGCTTGATCATATTGTTGATTGCCAAATAAGATCGCAATATTGTAAGAGTGCACCCAAGTGGAGAAATAATGAAACACATCAAACTATATATCATATTCAACATTACGGGTTATTCATTTATTTTTTTAGTAAACAACTCAGTAAAATCAAGGAATCTTTCCATTATTTGCTATATTCAGTGAATTAGTTGGAGAAAATAATGCTTTGACCTGTTCAGTACATTAAAAAGGAGGAGCTTTCTTTATCACAAAAGCAGGAGCTGATAAAGAGAAATCGATAAAGAGCGAGGTGAAACTCGACTGTCATTGGTTGTAAATCAACATTATTTTTTTCTTTTCACAATATCATTATAATATTATAATATGATCCATTATTGGGTACTGCTTATAAAAGTGGTGGTGTAAAATCTCAAATATAGATACTTCTAAACGAACCCGGCCGTTGGTGATGGTAGTGACACCTACCTGACAGCGGACGAAACGAGAATTATAGATTTGTATATGTGGAAAGAATTGTTAATGGTTGTGCCAAATCTGGAATGGTGTAGTGGTCTGCACACTAGTCTGGAGAACTAGAGGTCCACGATTCCTGGTTCAGATATTAATTTTTCTTTTCACAATATCATTATAATATTATAATTTTGCATTTATCAAAATTGAAGAGTTTTTGTTGAAATATGTGTATTATAGTTACACTATATTGTTCATATACAATCTTCACTTCTCGCAACTGGAATTCCCTACCATAAGAAATAAGGGGCTGCCGGACATTGGCAACTTTTAAAAGAAATCTAAATGTATATTTGCTCTAACCTCGACTTCATCATTACCCAGTGTAAGGTATATATTAATTGGTGTTTCCCGTATAATTTATAATATTTATACTATTATTATTATTATAATAATTATTTTTATTGTCATCATTATTGTATTATTATCATTATTACATTATTATCATTATATTATTATTATTATTATTATTATTATTTTTATTATTATTACTTACTTACTCACTGGCACTAACGAACCCGTAGGTTCATGGCCGCACGGACATAAGCTCTCCATACATCCCTATCCTGAGCTAATGCTTTCCAATCATTCCCTGTATAATCTACTTCCCTCAAATCATAGTTAATGTTGTTCTCCCATCTCATTCTTGATCTACCAACTGGGCGTTTTCCCTCTGGCTTTCCTACAAGAAGCTTCCATGCAAGTCTCCCATTCCCCATACGTGCAACATGGCCTGCCCATCGCAGTCTACGAGACTTAACTGTTCTTATTATATCTGGCTTCCTATAAAGACCATGTAGTTCATTGTTATGTAGTCTTCTCCATTCACCTGTCTGTTCATCTCTCTTTGGTCCAAAAATTTTCCTAAGTACTTTATTCTCAAATACTTGTAATCTTCTTTCCACTCTTAAAGTAAGGGTCCGTGTTTCGCACCCATATAATATAACTGGTAGAATAATAGTTTTATATATTTTCAGTTTAACATTTTTTGAAAGGAGTTGGGACATCATGAGTCTCTGCAATGCATAATAGCATGCATTTCCAGAATTGAGCCTATGTTTAATTTTTTTGTGCATCTCATTCCTACTTGTGATTATTGTTCCTAGGTATTTGAATTCAGCCACCTCCTCAAAATTTCCCTCATTTGTCATTAGCTGTCCATTTCCATTATTTAATGAATTTCTACGTGTGACCATATATTTAGTTTTATTGATATTTACTTCCAGTTCTAATTTCTTAGTGTTACTCAATAGTGTGTGCGTGTTGTCCTTTAGTAACTCCTCGCTATCGGCCAACAATACTACATCATCAGCATAAACTAACAGCTTATTAATACCATTCAGTTGTAAGCCTTCCTCATTCTCTAAAGATTTAATGGCATTCTCTAGTACAAAATTAAATAGTAGAGGAGATAGTGCATCTCCTTGCTTCAATCCATTCTGGATTTCAAAAGTGTCCGAAAACTGTTTGCCTACACGCACCCTACTCTTTGTGCCATTTAGACACATTTGTATAAGTTAACTAACTTTTTAGGAATTCCGAACTCCAACAGGATACTATATAACTTCTTCCTCTTAATTGAATCATATGCTTTTTTGAAGTCTACATACAGTTGATGTACAGTACCATTATATTCCCATTTCTTTTCTAAAATCTGTCTTATACTAAAAATCCGATCTGTTGTGGACCAGTTTCTTCTATATTATTATTATTATTATTATTATTATTATTATTATTATTATTATTATTATTATTATTATTATTATTATTATTATTATTATTATCGTAAGTATTATTATTGTTATTATCGTATAAAATGTTTTTCATGAAATTTACATTGCTACATTTATTGTATCTTTAACTGTTTATAATTAGTATAGTGTATATCTATATTTGTCAAATATTTATTTGTATTTGTGCTGGTTGAGTGGAAGAGAAGGCCTTATGGCCTTAACTCTGCCAGAATAAATAAAATGTTATTGTTATTATTATTATTATTATTATTATTATTGTCGAAATGAAATTGCGTTGTTATTCTCTTCAAGAATTATTGTACCAATAAAGAAACAGTGCAAATTTGTACGAAGGAGTAAGTGTTGGGCATTAAGTAAAATCCAGGGAAGTGGGTACAAGTTAGCTGATATATTTTTTTGAAATGAAACTGTGTGGGAGACTAGATGAAGACCATTTACGGAATTACTAATGCTGGATTTGTGTGGCCGAGCTTCTCTCTCATTTCTCTTTAACCTCATCAACTCAAACACTTTACACACAAATGTCTCGTTACTTGGAGCCACACTCCCATCTCCACCGAGTTTCTATTAACATTGTACGGAGCTCGCTGCCTAAATTTATGGCCCATAGTTCAAAGATGACAACCAGTTCTGCACATCAACTTTACAAGAGGAAGTGTCGAACTTTAATTAGAATTTAGGCCTATATTTGCTTGAATTTTGGCTTATAATTACCATGAGGCTTGTCTAATGTAAAATAATAATAATAATAATAATAATAATAATAATAATAATAATAATAATAATATATTTATTCTGGCAGAGTTAAGGCCATGAGGCCTTTTCTTCCACTCAACTAACACAAATTACAAGTATATATTTGACAGTATAGTTTATATATATTTTGAAGAAGTAGGTAGCTTTGTCCTACGTTGTTGAGACATTTTGAAGTAGTAATTCTCTTCATGCCCGAATGTTGTAATAACATTTTGAAGAAGGATTTATGTCCCAACAAAGAATTACTGGTTCAGGTTGGGTTTAATTTTCGGTAGAGCCGGATTCTCTTCTTAGGGTCGGTAGTTGGTACACTGGATAGGAAAACACTTTAAAATTCACTAAAAACTGTTTCTTGTAGAAATAATTGCAAATTTATTTACTTCGTAAATTTCCCAGCAGATTAAGTAAATATAGGTAGTAAGATATTATTCTTCACCGTCAATTAGAAGTAATTCTTTTCTTTTCTTGAATCAATTATTCTTCTTGTATTAAATATTACATTTTATCAGGAGAGCTCTTCTTGCTTCTATCTTTGTTGAAAGTTGTATGCAGAATGACTAGTGCAATTCTTTTATGATTTTAAAGAACATTATTACATCACATGATGTTATTTTTAAATTCTATTGGTTAATAGTTATTTAAATATAAGGTTTAAATTGATTTGTTAAATAAGAAAGTTAATTGTTTTAACATCCAATCAGAATTTAGCTTACTTTCATTTAAGAATATGAAGCCATGCAGGTGTTCTTATTACAGTTATAATGGAAGGATTTATAATTTTGACAACAATGACTTAAAACAATTTTTAAAAGCATTCTTTATAAAGACTGTTATGTAATACAATTTCTTTAATTGTTACAGAGACATTTTTATTCAACAATAACTAACATTGAATTATTTAGATGATTTCATTTATTTAAGTTATATTTAAATATTAAGAGAATTTTAAAATACAAAATTATTAACTTTAACTTTCATATTTATTATGATATTAAAATTCTGCTTATATATATATCATCATCATCATGAACAAATTCGTTTTAGGCCATGTGGCCTGTACGGTTTATATATATATATATATATATATATATATATATATAATATATATACACACTATATTAATTACGAAGAATTAAAAATATATTAAATGTTGCAATGGAAATTTCATGTACAAACAAATTTTATCCGATGATAATAACAACAAGAACACTTATGATGAAGGATAATAATAATAATATTATCATCATTATTATAGTATAAATATGTTAATTGTACGAAAAACGCCAATTAATATATGTACCATATACTGGATAATGATGAAGTCGAGGTTAGAGCAAATATGTATTTCGATTTCTGTTAAAATATTCAAATAACCGACAGCTCCTTATTTCTTGTGGTAGTGAATTCCAGTTGCGAGAAGTGAAGATGGTATATGACATGGAGGGTTGTGATGTGTCCTATGTTACAGAATATTAAGCAAGAGACTATGTTGTGATCTTGTGTTTAAGTTATGGTTGGAGGATAAACACTGGAAATGAGGGGATAAATAATTGGGAGTCGAGGTTTGTAGGAACTTGGTGTGCATGTAATAATTCTTAATTTATATTTGACTTTGAACTTGTGTAGATATATAAGTAATTGACGGCATCGGTAAAAATAGATTTAGACACCCCCGTTTCTCGAGCTAAACGCTATAGTGACTTTTGAGGAATATGTTCAAGCCTGGCACCTATTTCATCTAATTTTTTTTTCAGTCAACACTGTACAATTCCATTCAGTTTTCTTATTCAACACGGAGCTAATATCCTCGAATTTATTTATCAATCGGTGAATTGTTGAACGTTCAGGTACTCTTTTACCCGTAAATGCAAGTTCAGGTACTCTTTCACCTGTAAATGCAAGTTCATATTCGTGAACACACTCTCTTGCTGAAAGATAGTAAGTTTTCACAACAAAGATTCTTTGTTGTAAACTGTAAATTGCCGTAACTGAAAGATAAACACTCCAGCACTAACGAAACAGCTCGACACAACTGAAATTTTAGCTGCTGATCGGTCAGAGTGCCGTAATGTCAGATAGTGTATTGTTTCTCTAGAACCATAGGTAAGCTATAGCGTCCCTCAAGAATCTCACTCTATATATCCATCCATAGTAATTCTGCCCGAAGGCAGCATTTTCATGCTAAGCTTGCAGCTTTACTAGGGATTTTTTTTAAATAAAGGGATATGTGATACCGTAGTGTGGTGTCTAATTCTTAAAACCACACCGTAGTATGCACAGATCCCCAGGGATCTCTTTATTAGTGTATGCTTCACAGAGTTACATTTTTATTACATATTACAATACAGACTAGGGGATTGTAGGTGTGGTAGCTTTCCCTTTTGCTTTCCACACCGGTGAAGGATGATGATGGCCATATGATTTCGCGGACCGTTTGGGCCTTAAAGATTTCCTGACATTTGTCTTACAGGTGAGGAAAAACCCCGATAAAAACCTCACCAACAAAACTGCCCCGACCGGAGATCGAACCCGGGCCCTCTGCGTGACAAGTCAGCACGCTACCTCAAGACCACAGCGGTGGACTCTCTCTCTCTCTCTCTATATATATATATATATATATATATATATATATATATATGACGTGAAAATAAAAATAAATGCCTGAACCGGAATTTAAACCCAGACCTCTGAATTCATACTTAAGTTCGCTACCGATTACGCTATCCAGACAATCCTAGCACAAACAGTTATTTTTCTTTATCGGCTGCAGTGGACTAGTGGTTATGCTCTTTACCTCTGGTCCCGAGGGTCCGGGTTCAAACCCAGCCGGGGTCAATGGATTTTTTAGGATGGAAAAATCCAAGGAGGAAGTGCTTCGGGAGGAACTTTAAGCCTTGGGCCCCGAATCTGAAGAAATTCAGGCTCGTAAAAGATCCTTAAGCCTGAATAAAAAGGCCTATAAGCAAAATTTACCTAATTTTCCCGTTTTAGTAGTATGAGGGTAGTTTTGAGGAAGTGGCTGAATTCAAATACCTAGGAACAATAATCACAAATAGGAATGAGATGCACAAAGAAATTAAACATAGGCTCAATTCTGGAAATGCATGCTATTATGCATTGCAGAGACTTTTGATGTCCCAACTCCTTTCAAAAAACGTTAAGCTGAAAATATATAAAACTATTATTCTACCAGTTATATTATATGGGTGCGAAACATGGACTCTTACTTTAAGGGAGGAAAGGAGATTACGAGTATTTGAGAATAAATTTCTTAGGAAAATTTTTGGACCAAAGAGAGATGAACAGACAGGTGAATGGAGAAGACTACATAACAATGAACTACATGGTCTTTATAGGAAGCCAGATATAGTAAGAGCAGTTAAGTCTCGTAGACTGCGATGGGCAGGACATGTTGCGCGTATGGGGAATGAAAGACGCGCATGGAAACTTCTTGTAGGAAAACCAAAAGGAAAACGCCCAGTTGGTAGACCAAGCATGAGGTGGGAGAACAACATTAACTATGATTTGAGGGAAGTAGATTGTACAGGGAGTGATTGGAAAGCATTAGCTCAGGATAGGGATGTATGGAGAGCTTATGTTCGCGCGGCCATGAACTTACGGGTTCGATAGTGCCAGTGAGTAAGTAAGTAGTAGTACCTTGGTTTCCTATATGTCAGTATGAGGCTGAACGCTGACCTCAGGCCACTCCAATGACACCTATACGAAGACAAGTGTAACTAAATTACCATGGTTACATTTTTTCCCCTGTATGGGGAGAGCGCTAAATCTCGTTGACAGAAACGAAGGATTACAAGATATATTTTCTCTATCATGAGAGGTAGCGAGAACTCAGTCTCACTCTCGTGGCTACTATAACAAGTAAGCAAATTAAAGAGAATTTTTACTTTATAGCATTGACGGTTCTTTATGTAGATATTATATATATACACGCAACTTCTGTCGAACTCAGGGGCGGGTCGAGGGATGAGATGAAATAAAGCTCCCTATAGTTATAGAGGTCTGAAAGCCACAAGGTACCATCATAGGGACGGATGAACGTAATGAATGACATGAGTAAGTAAAATGGTGGAATAAAATTTGTGGCAGAGAAAACGGGAGGGAGAAACCCCGAGAAAAATCTCCCCAAGCTTTGTTCCGTCCACCATGAAACTCACATAGTGTGACCCAGACTCGACCTCGAGACCCCAAAGGTGAAAGGCGAGCATCCATCCCTAACCGCTTGCGGCACCAAGCAGCCCTGTAAAATGTACAAAATACTGAATAGAATTAAATATTTCAAGAATTCGAATAAAATACAAAATTGTCTGAAAACAAAAAAGTCATATTTCCGATGTATATTTAAAATAATATCCACGTTAGAAAAAGCGGTTTTTAAAAATTTATCATTTTTAATGCATGCGATAAATTATTAAATTGTTTGTGTACAGTTTCATGCCAGTGAAACAAAAGCTTGCATTTTTTTTTACTTCATCCCCTAACCTGACATAGGGGCCTATATATTTAACAAGGATGGCGAGCAGTGGCTTTTGAAGTTTGGACGTGACAAAAAATTGATGATGTTTGCAAAACTCACGTTATTTAAGGAGGTTGTCTTAATTATTTAGGTGTGTTAATACCAAACACTAAAACTTTAATAAAAGAAGGAAAAAAAACAAGCTGATAAAGCAGCACCAATGTCAGGATATATGAAAGATTTCATTTGGCGCAACAAACTTATGTCAATAGAAAGCAAAACCCGCATATACAAAACGATGGTTCGACCGGTTATCGTATATGGCGCAGAAACTAGGACTGATACAACAAACATTAAACAAATAATAAGCAGATGTGAAATGAAAATTTTAAGAACTATTCAGGGGAAAGCATTATTTGATACAATACACAACACAGAAATTAGGGACAAATGTCATATTCAAGACAAAACCAAATTTATTATAGATAGACGAAAATATTGGAAGGGCCATATAGAAAGAATGGATGAAAACCGACTTGCAAAAAGAGCTAAAGACGATAGGCCAATGGATGGGAGAACAAGAAGAGGAGGACCAGCCAAGAGATGGATAGACAGTTAATGCATATCCAATACGTCTTCCTCCGAGGAGTGATTTTGGGAATAAACAGGATGAAAATCCAACAAATTATGCTTAAGGAGAAGAAGACATAAGACAGCAACTAAAATAGAGAAATTAAACACAATAGTGAAATACACAACAAACTGGAAAGAACACTTGGCAAGGATGACTGAGAGCAGAATACCAAAAGCAGCATACAACTATTCACCACGAGGAAGGAAAGGCTTGGGAATACGAAAAAAAAAATGGAAACAATTTGGAACCAGAACAGTCTAGTAAAAAACCTAAACCGTGATAACGAAGAAGGAATAGAAAGGCAAATAAAATATATTAAAAACTTGTTCATCCAGTTGCTGTGTGACGGACCTTTATAGTACCTACAAGTGACATTGATTTAGAAGACGATGTACAAGTTAAATAATAACGTGGTACATAATATTGCATCCGGTCCCCCAGCTTTATTATTGTAACTGATTGAAAGCTGCATTAAGTCCATTGTTGTTACAGTAAATGCAACAACAGTGGAACGGGTGTCACAGGACGTAGTTTAGCAGGTATTGAAGGCACGTAGACTCTGTTCTTTACAAAACCCGAAAGGAAGAAATCGCATGGGGTGAGATCCGGTGATCTAAGGAGGCCACTGGAGATACACCCTGTCGACCAATCCAGTATTGACAATGGGGAAGGTCTTACAAAAACGGTCACATATGCGTCCCAGAAGTTTGTAATTGGAATTATGAATCACCCTGTGTGTATATATATATATATATCCGGTTCGAATCCCGTCCAGGCATTTATTTTTCTATCATTCCATATATATATATATATATAATATATAGTGTGTGTGTTTAGACAATATAACTATAAAATTTTATAATATTTTAAGATCGCTGCATATCCTCTCTTGTGTACAATTTTTTATCTTATATTTTGATAATTAGCTATAAGAATATAATATTTTTTCTCTTCTTTCAGGTAAGTTCCAGCAACTATTTTTTCTGCTACTGTGTAAAAGTAAGTTATCCACAACATTTACTGTCTAGATTATTAACTTTAAATTATTAGTTATAGTAATGTAAGTAAAACGTTTCGTTAAGGAATACCTCCAAGACTAATTTATATTAATTATAACTAACACACTTGCATTCTCGAATCCGAAAGTTCATTGCCATCGACCCCGGACGGGCCTAATGTGAACTTACTGACCAACTTAATTTAGTTACGCTCCGCCCATACATATCGGCTAGTTATAGAAGGTCTGCTAGCGCCTTGATGAGGCATCTAGTGGGTAATTAAGATATTACTAGGTGGGAAAGAAACGGTCTGTAAATGTTTCAGAGTGGCCTTTTTATTGAGGCCTGTGGTTCTTTTACGAGCCTGAAAATCTTCAAACTTGGGACCCATGTTTAAAGTCCCTCACGGAGAAGTTTTTCCTTGGATTTTTTCCATTCTAAAAAACTCAATCGACTCGGCCAGGTTTGAACTCGCGTCCCTCGGAATCTAAAAAACAAAACTGAGTAAAAGGTAAATGAATGTGAAGCACGCCAATTACATAAAAGTATATATTTAATTAACTAATGGGATTATGTTTTCAATAACTATTTAACTGATGCCACAAATGCTAGTCAATGACCAATCACGTTTCAATGAATTTTGTTTTACAACCAATGACAGTTGTGTTTCACCTCGCTCTTTATCGATTTCTCTTTATCGTCTTCTGCTTTTGTGATAAAGAAAGCTCCTCCTTTTAATGTTCTGAACAGGACAGAACATTATTTTTCTCCAACAATACATTGAATATAGCAAATAATGAACAGATTCCTTGATTTTACTGAGTTGTTTACTAAAAAAATAAATGAATAACCCACCCATAATGTTGATTATGATATATAGTTTGATGTGTTTCATTATTTCTCCACTTGGGTACATTCTTACAATATTGCGATCTTATTTGGCAGTAAATAATATGATCTAGTTGCAGTGAATGAACATAACCTCACATTTCTGATTTGTTTTCAAACATCGCCAATTACATTAAATACATAACTATTTTAAAATACTATAGTTAAACAATGATTTGCGAGTAATCAGCTTAATTTTATTCGTTAAATAGTCCTAACAAATGTCATTCTTGATTTCCAAATTCTCTACCTAAATTCACTCCTCACATCGTGAGTCGTGAATTTAGCGATAATTTGGAAATCAGTCGTGGCATTACTTATGAAAATTTATTAAAATGGTAATTTTTCGCTTTAAATATTATACGTGGAAGATGATTACTTAGATAAAATACATTAAAAAAATTATGAATTCGAAAATACCCTTTAAGGGTCCTTTGTCGTGTCTTGCGGCGTTGTCTTCTCGACGTTCCGTCACCTTCTATGGGTGACATCTTAAGGAGATTTACTTGTGTAAATTTTCGTAGTAACTGTTAACTAGTTTATGTAAAATTGTAGAATTTCACGGCAGGTATTTTGATTCATATATTTTATGTCTTTCGGGCTAAATGACCGTGGTCTGATTTTATTAAAACTCGACGTTTCGTCTACTACTGCGGTAGGCATCCTCACAAGATTCTGCGTGTTTTTGACTTGTTGACTCTTCAAATATCGGCTGCAGACTTACGTTAAATCTATAAGAGACAAAATAGGGCGAATTCTGAAAAAACATGAGATCCAGACTATCTACAAGCCCACACATAAAATTAGCAATACATTAAATCCAGCAAAAAATAAACGAGAACATCTAAGCACTGCTGGCATATATAGATTCAAGTAGTTGTGGTGAAGTGTACATAGGAACTACAAAGCGGATGGTAAGTACAAGAATACGAGAACACAAGAGAAATTGTCGGTTGAAACAAACTGAAAAATCGTCTGTAGCAGAACATTTAGTGAATAACAAAGAAAATTTGAAGAAACACAAGTTTTGTCCAAAACACGACATTACTACACCAGACTTCACAGAGAGGCTATTGAAATTTACAAACACAAAAATTCCTTTAACAAAAAAGAAGAAACTATGAAGATTAATAAAATTAGGATTCCGGCATTATATAACACGAGAATAAAACCCATGACTTACGCCAGTGATAACCAATCAGAAAAATAGCTCCAAAGTAACGGACCGTGTAGAAAACATCTCCGCACAATACTCAACTATAAATAAGGATACGATTTCCAGCAAAATCCGAAAAGAGCCGTTTCTGATTGGAATGTCGACTTGGCTTCACGCTCTTGCCCTTTTGAGGGTTGGCGGCTTCTGCGGTGGTGGCAGTCTTCCTCCTGGCGGCATAGTGAGTCGGCTAGATCATCATCAGGACCATCAGTGACGACCAGTGTCAGAAAGGCTTGTTAATGTCCCACCACTGGATCTTTGTCTCCTGATCTGTGAGTGGCCAGCGCTGGCGATGGATAAAATCACTCATCATCATCAACGAGAGAAACTATATCACAAGAGCTACAGAGGGATAGAAAACCCTAAAATAGCTGGAAGTTAGTTTCATGAATGCAGATTTGATTCCCTTCCTAGATGTCGAGGACGCTTCCAGAAAACTGGATGTTTCCTTGACGAGATCTGAAGGAGAATACATGTTTGAAAAGTGATCCTACTTCCATTACTAAGTCAAGTCAACACACAGCCAGTCTGCAGCCGACATTGAAGAGTTAGGAGGTCAAAGAGCACGCAGAATCTCCTGAGGATGTCTACCGCAGTAGTAGACGAAACGTCGAGTGTTAATAAAATCAGATCACGGCCATTTAGCCCGAAAGACATAAAATACATGTTAACTAGTGTTAACTTCTGTGAACATTTTTATAATAATACTCAACACACTATTTTATTTAATGACACTCAAGTTTTATGTAATGCCATAGGCCTACACTATTATATTCAATTGAACAGAGCAACTATTGTAATATATATACATAAACAAAATGTTAAGAGAAAAGAGGAAGGTTTGAGAATTAATAAAACATGGTATCCTGCCATAGGGGGGCACGCCGTAGCGTAGTGGTTAAGGCATTGAGCTACAAGCCGGAGGGTCGAGGGTTCAAGTCCCGTTGGGTGTCAGGATTTTTAAACTGACCCAAACCCTCTAGCGGTACTATGGCCCTGGGGTAGACTCAGCCTCTAACGGAAATGAGTACCGGACGCTTGTTCTGGGGTAAAGGCGGCCGTCACGCAGGGCTGACAACCCGGCTGACATAAAGTGCCGATTGTCTAGAAAAAGTGGGAGCCTTAACCTCCTACTACCCCAAGGGCCTCCTGAGGCCTGTCGTCGGATCTAAAAAAAAAAAAATCCTGCCATAGAAAAGTGTCAAATAAAGCCTTATTGACAAATATAGTAACTCGTGGCAGCAAATAGACGAGGAACTCTTTGTTTAACTCAACCAATTAGAAATGATTTACTAAAACAGCACACATGTTAACAGCCAGTTAGCAGTTACTACGAAAATCTACACAAGCAAAATCTCCTGAAGATGTCACCCACATAAGGTGACGAAACGTAGAGAAAACAACACACTGCCGAGAATCCCGAAAAGGTATTTTATAATAAGAGTATATAGCGATAGCCGTGAAAGTCATAACCAATATAAAAGTCAATTTAGTCTATCGCGAATTGTATTCGGGGCATTTCAGACACGAATCTCAGTTTCGTCTGAGATGATTGCTTCGGTTTAGCCTAATTTATGAGCTGTTGGTTATCTTTGTAGACGGAGATTTTTATAAATGATAACGTGGCAGACTGAACTAAATCTAGACTTAACTCGCATTCCAATAGGCGTAATGGACAGACGTGGAGGCCATACTCATGGTAGACAGTTCTCACCAGATGTTATCAAAGAGCCAGTCCATAAATTCAAAGCTTTCTACACAGTTGCCCTTTTAATTAAAACAACTTACATAAAGGTATCAAATCTTTAAAAAAATACATTTCTTTATCTCAGTATAAACTTATAATCTCATTTCTTCAACCGAGGACTAATTAACTAACTCATTGTCACTATCGAACCCGTGGGTTCATGGCCGCTCGGACATAAGCACTCCATACATCCTAATCCTGAGCTAATGTTTTCCACTCATTCCCTGTATAACCTATTTCTCTCAAATTACAGTTAATTTTATTCTCCCACATCATTCTTGGTCTACCAACTGGGCGTTTTCCCTCTGGTAACTAAGTAATTCACTTGCACTATCCAACCCATAGGCTCATGGCAGCGCAAACATAAGCTCTCCATACAACTAATCCTGAGCTAACGTTTTCTAATCATTCCCTGTATAATCGACTTCCCTCAGATCATAGTTAATTTTATTCTCCCACCTCATTCTTGGTTACCAACTGGGTGTTTTCCCTCTGATTTTCCTACAAGAAGCTTCCATGCACGTCTTTCATTCCACATTCGTGCCAATTGTCCTGCCCATCGCATTCTACGAGACTTAACTGTTCTTATTATATCTGGCTTCCTATACATATGATGTAGCTCACTATTATGTAGTTTTCTCCATTCACCTGTCTTTTCATCTCATTTTGGCCCAAAATTTTTCCTAACAACTTTATTCTGAAATACTCATAATCTCCTTTCCTCTCTTAAAGTATGAGTCCATGTTTATCAACCATATAATATAACTGGGAGAATAACTGTTTTATATATTTTCAGTTTTTTTTAAGAAGTTGGGACGACAAGAGTCTCTGTAATGCATAATAGCATGTTTTTCCATAATTGAGTGTATGTTTAATTTCTTTTTTTCATCTCATTCCTGTTTGTAATCAATGTTCCTAGATATTTGAAATTCGCCACTTCTTCAAAATTTCCTTCATTTGTCATAAGTTGTCCATTTCCACTATATAACGCATTTCTATGTGTGGCCATATATTTAGTTTTATTGATGTTTACTTCCAGTCCCAATTTCTAAGTGTTACTCAATAGAGTGCGCGAGTTGTCACTTAGCATCTCCTCGTTATCGCCCAATAATACTACATCATCAGCGTAAACTAACAGCCTATTAATACCATTCAGTTGTAGGATTTCTTCATTCTCCAAAGATTCGATGGTATGCCCTAATACAAAAACTGAATAGTAGAGGAGATAGTGCATCTCTTTGCTTTAACCCATTGTGATTTTCAAAAGTATCCGAAACTGTTTGCCTACACGCACCCTAATCTTTGGGCCATTTAGACACATTCGTATAAGTCTAACTAACTTTTTGGGAATTCCGTAATGCAGAAGGATACCATATATCTTCTCCCTCTTAACTGAATCGCATGCCTTTTGATGTATAAATATCGTTGATGTACAGTGCCATAATATTCCCATTTAAAAAAAAAATCACGAAGATAAATATTATGTTATATGAATGTAGGCCAAATATAATTTGACATAGATTCTAATGGCCCCTGGATGTGTTGATATTTTGAATTTTCACAGTTTGATAAAATTGTCTTAAGCTTGTGTGTAAAGTAAGAGGATATTACATGTTTTAAAATAAAATAAGTACTTTTTCAAGGATGGATGTGAAGATTCGTTAAAGGACTTAGTGGAATATCTGGTCGAGATGAGACGGTTCATGCTATACATTTTTAAAAAGTCACGTTTTGTGTAATCTTTAAAGTGATATGTTAAATACGTGGTTTTGCCGCATGAGAACTTTGTACCGTACATGAGGATTTCTACCCAACTTTAGTCAATAATTCGTTCGCGATCGATTTAAAAATAATACTTTATTTCTTTATATAGCGGATGATAGGACTGTCTTCAAAAAAAATTTGTTTATTTAAGAAGAAAAGTCCCGCGCCGGATCTGAGTGGTTTAGGACATGATGCCTTGGCGCACAGCTACAAGACATGAGATGGTTTGAATCTACATGGAGGATGAAATTTTCTCATGGAATTTCGGTCAGTATGGCACTGGTGCCCACTCAGTATCCTCTTGGTATATGATTATAAACAGCTTTGGGGATCCGATTTGAGCTCATTCTTTCAAGATGGTGTTCACAATTTAGTTGGTACTGTTTAATATATTCCAAAATTGGCGTAGTCTTAAATTCTTTTAAGATATCGGTGTTCCTTTTCCGATCCCATCTGGTGTAACCCGCTGTTCTGCGAACGAATCTCATTTCACAAGCCGTTATTCTGCTTTCATGTTGTCTTTATATATTATATATATATATATATACATACACTAGAAGTCCCGGCCAAGAATTTAAATTAAGTTGCTGTCTTTCAGCCAGATTACTTAAAACTAATACTTACACACTAAATTAATATTATAGAAAATAAGATAAACACTGAACACACTTAAATTATGAAATAATCAATATTTGTAATTCAATTGAAATTCGCGGTTGCAACAAAAAACACAGCCATCTGGATCTCTCTTTGTTAAATAATAAACCAATTACCTTACGAAATTACTTTACACCGCCATCTGTTAGAATCCTATGGAACTCACAGATAATTACATCGCCATCTGTTAGAATCGTATGGAACTCGCAGATAATTATAACTCTTTGTTAAACAATAAACAAATAATTTTCAATAAAAAATAATGCGACTATAAATTTAGTTATAAACTACCCTAAAGTCTCAAGTTGGGTCTAACTGCACACAGTGTGCAAAATTGTATTAAAATCGGTTCAGTAGTTTAGGATTCCATCGCGGACAAACAACGTGACACAAAATGTTTATATATTAAGATATGTATGGGCCTATGCAACATTGATATTTTCATATGAAATGTTATATTATACCATTTTATGGGCCTAAACTAACAACAAATATCACTAGAGTGTTTATAAGTAGCATAATTAATGTTCTTCAATTTGAGAAAGCAATTCCCGGAGAAGAAAGGAATACTTGGCTATTTAATTGCCATTTAAACTACAATAAAAGTTCCATTCCTTACACTTCCTGTCTAAAACAAGAAAACAATAAAGAAAAAAGACTTCTCATTAAGTTTTGCCCCCGCCAATATCTCGTTGCCATTTACTGTCAACACAAAATTCTAATCTATTTTTTCTCTCCAGCCTCCAAACTTTGTCAAGATGCGTAATTAGTCGGAACATAAATAAGCAAAGAAAAAGAATAATTCTGTTTGTGATCGCTTGAGGCTACGTCACTTCCTGCTTAAGGAAAATGCGTTTCTTTTCTTATTTTATTGCGTCGTCTATTATTTTTATAGATAGGGGCTGGCTGCCTCCCTCTTCAGATGATAAGGAAATAGATTTAGTCCGCACTGCTGAAAGTTAAATTGAATTGAACGAGAAGAAAGAAAGAAAAGAAATACATAAAAAGACATGATGAAATCTTGGATGTTTTAATGAAAAGTTGGGTCTAGATGTAGAAGGCATTGAATCGATAATTATTTCATCTGTAGTAGCTCAAAAGCGAAATCGAAGAAAGTGAAACCCATTATTCAATATATTGCTTCTAAAATATATCTTCTAAATAATAACAATAATAATAATAATAATAATAATAATAATAATGATAATAATAATGATGATGATAATAATAATAATAATAATAATAATGATAATAATAATGATGATAATAATAATAATGAAGATAATAATAATAATGAAGATAATAATAATAATAATTAATAATAATGAAGATAATAATAATAATGATGATGACGATAATGATGATGATGGTAATAATAATAATGATAATGATGATGATAATAATGAAGGTGATAATAATGATGATGATAATAATAATGGTGGTAATAATGAAGATAATAATAATGAAGATAATAATAATAATGATGATGATGATGACGATAATGATGATGATGGTAATAATAATAATGATAATAATAATGATGATGATAATAATAATGGTTATAATAATAATAATGAAGATAATAATGATGATGATGATGACGGTAATAATGATAATGGTAATAATAATGATAATAATAATAAATAATGATAATAAATAACAATAATAATAATAATGATAATAATATTTTTATATACAGATTTTCAATGTTTACACATCTCTCTGTGCCTGAAGTTTTATTTTTCTAATCAATTGAGTTGGTGTTTACTTGATAAAAATCCATATATATTAATTAAATAGAAATAAACCTTACTTACCTACTTACTTACTTACTTACTTACTTACTTACTTACTTACTTACTTACTCACTGGCACTATCGAAACCGTAGGTTCATGGCCGCGCGGACATAAGCTCTCCATACATCCCTATCCTGAGCTAATGCTTTCCAATCATTCCCTGTATAATCTACTTCCCTCAAATCATAGTTAATGTTGTTCTCCCACCTCATTCTTGGTCTACCAACTGGGCGTTTTCCTTCTGGGTTTCCTACAAGAAGTTTCAATGCACGTCTTTCATTCCCCATACGCGCAACATGTCCTGCCCATCGCAGTCTACGAGACTTAACTGTTCAATAGAAATAAACCCAACAGTTTTATTTGATTTTCATATTTATTAAGATATAATTCAGTGACAGCTGTTTCGGTACACTGTACCTTCTTCAGACATGTTAACAAATTATGAATTGTGTTATTATAGTACATATCAACTGATCTAAGCAATAATTTATTTAAATGTTTAAATTTAACAAAGGGGATTCATTCAAATCAAGTTCAGAATTTAACAATTTATTATTACTTTTCAATTTATTTATTTCTACAGCCTCCAAAAGGCCCAACATCTTACCCTTATCACAAACATGTAAAATTTCAAAATTTGGATCGAAACAATGGTTAAATTGGAATAGGTGGTTAGCATATTTTGAATAGGCCCTATTCTAAATTTCTGTTATATCCTCTATGTGTTCCTTTATACAAGATATATATTTCTTCTCCACTCGTCTCTATCCATCCACTCCACTTCCTCCAGTTCTCTTGTTCTCATTCGGGTTCTTATTTCTTGCATCCACGAGTATCGAGATCTCTCTTTCCTTCTTCTTCCAGGTGGACACCATTCCAATGTTTTTCTGGGTAACCTTCTTCTTGCATTCGTCGTACATGCCCATACCAATTTAATTGTTTGTATCTTACATAATCTACTATTGAATTATCTAATATTTATTTTTTCTCGTATGACAGTATTTCTTTTGTTTTTTTTTATAATTTTGAACATATTGCTGCTCTCCTCAAGAAATGCATTTCCATCGACATAAGTTTTTGTTGAATTTCGAAACTTCAGGTCCATAGGTGACAGTACATCTCACTATTGAATTATATATTTGTAACGTATTTTTTCTGGTTATGTGTGTGTCTAATAATAATAATAATAATAATAATAATAATAATAATAATAATAATAATAATAATAATAATAATAATAATAATTATAGCAATAATTATAACTATAATTATAAAAATAATAATAATTATTATTATAATAATAATAAATATAATAATAAATACAATACATATAATAATAATAATAATAATGATATAAGAATGTTAAAATAAATTTCGTATTAATGTAATAAGGTACTGTATAGAGAGAAAAACATCTTCCTGATCTGGTGGCCAGTGCTTGTGTCAAGAGATTCTGTATTCTAAGCCTTAGATATGCGGATTTTTCTCTAAAAGGAGTTTAAAATATTTAATCTATATGTGGGTGGGCGTTTTATACTTTTATGTGTCTCTTAATATCCCTATATCGAGATAAATAGTATTTATGTCCTTGTATAGAAAAATAAATAAATAAGGCATACAAAGGAATGATTGAAAAAGAAAAGACAAAAAAACAGTAAAACAATGTTATGATCGAAATACATGTAGGTAAGATTGTTAGTACCTAACTATAAAATATTTAAAACATTTATCGATTAGTTTTCATACATTTATTTATTTTTGTTAATTTGCAATTTCTATAGTCCTCACAGCTTAAATAAAAAATAACACGTTTTAAAGAGACAAAATATGTTTACTACCAAACATGTTTTAAAATTAAATATAAAATTATGAAATATTTACCTATATTTACAAATATATTTTTATCATTAGGGTCCGGATTTTGAAAAAAAAAAGTTTTTTTTCTGGGCAATCAATAGTTTTTATCAGTAATCAAAATTAATTTATTTCCACATTTTCCATAACGAAGTCTTTTTTTTTCATTTAGGTGCAGTTATAGGTAATTTTCTTTCAATTTCTTGAATTTATTTGGCATCTTCTACGGTTAACTCACAATAACCATTTTTGTCTTTCAACTCATTGATGACAAGAAGATCGGGATAAGTAGATTCCCGAGCAACGCCGGGTAATCAGCACGGGGTATCAAAAAATAATTACGACATAAATTTATAATTTTTCTTTTTTCCTTAGTCAACTAAACATAAAAAAACAGACACATTTTATTTAGGCGTAGCAGCGCACGCCGGGTGTTAGCTAGTTATATATAAATATGACTGTTTAACTCATGCCCCAAATGGGAGTCAATGACCAATCACATTTCAATGATTTTTTATTTACAACCAATCACAGTCGCTTTTCACCTCGATTGTATCAGTTTAATTTTATCACTTTAAAATCAAGCTCCTCCTTTTTAACATTCTGAATAGGTCATAGCATTATTTTGCAGTGACAACATGTGGCTACCAGATTGTATATACAGTGGACGAATGTAAACACATAGTGTTTGCGGGTTATAATATAAAAACATTTGTAGTAATTGATTATACCACACACAAAAAAAAACACTGTTTGCACTTTCTTAAACGAATTATTTCCCAGGAAATAACGTTGCAGAAAAATATAATTGACATATTTACATCATTGGACATCATAAATTAATTAATACCTACAAAGTTGGTTATAAATTTCTCCACTAGGGTGCATTCTTACAATATTGCGATCCTTTGGCAATAAATAATATGATCTGGTTGCAGTGATCAACAAATGAAGCGTAACAATCGTTTCTCATTTGTTTTCAAACATCGCCGTTTACATTAAATATATAAATATTTTAAAATAACTATATTTAAATAATGATTTGTGAGTAAACAGCTTAATTGTATTTGTTAAATAGTCCTAACAAATGCCACTCTTGATTTCCAAATTCTCTAGATAAATTCACTCCTCACTTCGTGAGTCGTGAATGTATCGATAATTTGGAAATCACTCGTGGCATTACTTGTGATTAAATTTAGAAAATATGTTTATAATACATTTAGTAAGTTTCAGTTAAATATTTTCGATTCTCGCATCTATTGTTATTTCATTCCTTTTCATTCTGTATTATCTTATGGTAAGTCATTAGCAATTCCTAGTCTGGCAATAAAACAATGAAAATAGATTAATCATCCAGAGGAAAGTAGCCTATGTTTATTAAAATCACAAAAGTTTTGGCAAGTTTGAATCTGGAAGTTCACGTTATCAGGGAAAAACAGTCTCTGTTTTATACCAAATTATGAGCTTAAATCTTCTAACAAAGCTTAATTCCAGCATTCCTTCAATTTCGTTTCGCCTTCTATTGTTCTTCCTTTCTCTTTATGCGATATTCTCGTCTTTGATTCAGCAGTTTGCTATCTTTTACAACTTTAAGATTGTTGGAACTCTAGTACCGGTGAAAAAAATTAGAATTGTAAATGAAGAACAGGTATTACAAGTCAAGTATTTAGAATTAAGTAACACTAAAAAAAAAGAGTAACGCTATAAGTGGTTGTAAGAAAGAGATTTGAAAGCAAGATTCGCTACTTTGTACAGGCTTTAAAAAATATTCTGTTATTCTGATAGGGAAGATTTTTTACGCTCTACGGAATAAAATATAAGGTTTGATTCTCCGTTTGAATACGTGAATTTTATCTAATAACTAGCTAATACCCGGCGTGCGCTACTACGCCTAAATAAATGAAAATTAATGTGCTTTCAAGTTTAGTTGAATAAGTAGAAGAAAAATAATTATAAATGTATATGTTTAGATACTTCTTACTTTAAGGGAGGAAATGAGATTACGAGTTTTTGAGAATAAAGTTCTTAGGAAAATGTTTGGACCAAAGAGAGATGAACAAACATGTGAATGGAGAAGACTTCATAACAATGAACTACATGGTCTTTATAGGAAGCCAGATATAATAAGAACAGTTAAGTCTCGTAGACTGCGATGGTCAGGACATATGGCACGTATGGGGAGTGAAAGACGTACATGGAAGCTTCTTGTAGGAAAATCAGAGGGAAAAAGTCCAGTTGGTAGACCAAAAATGAGGTGGGAGAACAACATTAACTATGATTTGAGGGAAATAGATTATACAGGGAATGATTGGAAAGCATTGGCTCAGGATAGGGATGTGTGGAGAGCTATTGTCCGCGCGGCCATGAACCTACGGGTTCGGTAGTGCCAGTGAGTAGGTAAGTATATTTTTAGATACCTCCTGTTGATTACCCTGCGTTGCCCGGGAATTTACTTATCGCAATCTTCTTGACATAAATGAGCTGAAATACGAAAATTAATGTACTTCTTATGATAAGTTGAATAAGTAAAATGAAAAATGATTATAAATGTATATCGTAACTATTTTAAGATTCCCCGTGCTGATTACCCGGTGTTGCCCGGGAATCTACTTATCTCGATCTTCTTGGCATAAATGAACTAAAAGACAAAATTCGTTATTGTGAGGCATCCATAAAAGAATACCGCCATGTGCTGCTATACTTGCACAGGAATCTACGTACTTGTCTCGATCTTCTTGGCATCAATGGTTATTGTGAGTTATTCGTAAGAGATAAACATATGCTGTCACGAATTTTTTTAGATCTTTCGGAGATATTCAATTCTGTGTACATTAATTTTGTGTATTTCTTATGGTTTAGGCAGCGTAAGCTATTTAAGCTTTCAAAGAGCTACTTTTTTTTCACGTTTTTCAATACAAAGGGCGATTTTTAAGGGTGTGGGAGTTGAGAATCATAACTCTCTTATAGCCTATGTTCATCCCGGGAATCTCTTGAACATTTTGCAAAATGCCCCATCACAATCGGATCAACGGTATGGCCGCGCATAAAGTACGAACAAACAAACAAAGATTCATTTTTATATATTAGCTAGTACTTACTTACTTACTGGCACTATCGAACCCGTAGGTTCATGGCCGCACGGACGTAAGCTCTCCATGCATCCCTATCCTGAGCTAATGCTTTCCAATCATTCCCTGTATAATCTACTTCCCTCAAATCATAGTTAATGTTATTCTCCCACCTCATTCTTGGTCTACCAACTGGGCGTTTTCCCTCTGGCTTTCCTACAAGAAGCTTCCATGCAAGTCTCCCATTCCCATACGTGCAACATGTCCAGCCCATCGCAGTCTACGAGACTTAACTGTTCTTATTATATCTGGCTTCCTATAAAGACCATGTAGTTCATTGTTATGTAGTCTTCTCCATTCACCTGTCTGTTCATCTCTCTTTGGTCCAAAAATTTTCCTAAGTACTTTATTCTCAAATACTTGTAATCTCCTTTCCTCCCTTAAAGTAAGAGTCCATGTTTCGCACCCATATAATATAACTGGTAGAATAATAGTTTTATATATTTTCAGTTTAACGTTTTTTGAAAGGAGTTGGGACATCAAGAATCTCTGTAATGCATAATAGCATGCATTTCCAGAATTGAGCCTATGTTTAATTTCTTTGTGCATCTCATTCCTACTTGTGATTATTGTTCCTAGGTATTTGAATTCAGCCACTTCCTCAAATTCTCCCTCATTTGTCATTAGCTGTCCAGTTCCATTATTAAATGAATTTCTACGTTTGACCATATATTTATTAGCTAGTAGTGTATATATTTGTTTCTTTATACAGTGAAGAAATAATTAAATTATTTACTTATGTCGGTGTTATTTTTAAGTGTATCAATACTTTCTACACTAACTGTATGTGGCACATTAAAGAAACTTGAAATATACTAAGTAAACCTGGAAATGCCTCTAGTGTCGCGATTATCCATATCGCAGAAACGGGTGTTATTAAACCACATAAGAACGGACCGCTGGTTGAACACCGGGGAAAGGCTTTTGTTTGCCCGTCATCAGGGAATGTTTGTGTGCTGCTGTTTTATAGACACACAGTGCTAATTGAATTTCGGGAGACTTACACAATTACAAAGCGGCGGCGCGAATCAGGCCCTTTATTTGTGTTTACCTCCCCAAATACCGTAATTAATGGGGTAGTATTGTACAAGGCTTAATTTGTGACCGTACAATGCGCGGCATTCTGTCATAACTACCTCAAAGACTCGGTCGCTACTGTTTGAGATCTTAATGGTAGGCTACACGCTACACTCCTCGTATTGCTTTTGCAACGTTCACGTGACATTTCATAAGGAGGACACAAACTAGATAATTATGTGGGCTCTACACACGTGCTGTAAGTAAATAAAATAGAATAAATATATCTCGTTATAGAAAGTTTGCAGACAAATAATTTAACCCATTCGTTTCAGGTTTAAATGCTCAGTGCATTTCCACAGAAAACGGATTTAAGTCATCGTAAATTGTATTGTCTATTTTAAGAAATTCAAAACAAACAAAATATAACGGTACTTGAGATCACGATACAAAAGATTACCCTGCCAAGGGATGTACAAAAATATAACAGCAGAGTTAAGCGAGTGTATCTCGTCTTCTGAGTTGAAGGCCATTTAACTGCCGGCGAGTTTACCTCTATCTTGAGGCGAATGGGTTAAAGCAAGGAACCATAACCACCTCACTGGCACCATCGAATCCGTAGATTCATGCCCGCGCGGACATAAGTTCTCCACACATCCCTATCCAATCATCCCCTGTATAATTTACTTCCCTCAAATCATGATTAATGTTATTCTCATACCTCATTCTTGGTCTACCAACTGGGCGTTTTCCCTCTGGCTTTCCTACAAGAAGCTTCCATGCACGTCTTTCATTCCTCATTCGTGCCACATGTCCTGCCCGTCGCAGTCTACGAGACTTAACTGTTCTTATTATATCTGGTTTCCTATAAATACCATGTAGTTCATTGTTATGTAGTCTTTTCCATTCACTGGTCTGTTCATCTCTCTTTGATCCAAAAATGTTCCTAAGAACTTTATTCTCAAACACTCCTAATCTTTTATCCTCTCTTAAATGAAGAATCCGGCCGCAGTGGAGTAGTGGTTATGCTCCTTGCCTCTGGTCCCGAGGGTCGCGGGTTCAAACCCGACCACAGTCAATGGATTTTTTATGATGGAAAAATCCAAAGAGCAAGTCCTCCGGGATAATGTGGGAAATTATTCCAAACCCAGGAAGAATTAAAATATAAACTTCTGGATGCCCAAAAAATCAAAATAGATGCCTCAATTTTATCAACAACAAAAAATGAAGATCGAGAAAAGTCTTCTCCCTTTGAATGCGGATTTGACCCTAAAAATTCTGCTCGATTACCATTCTCACTCCGATTTTTTTTTTAACTGCAGTTATCTTTTTAATTTTCGATGTAGAAATTGCTCTTCTCCTACCCATAACTATTATTATAACAAGTTCAACCATAAAATCGTGACTGATAATTAGTACTATATTTTTTCTAATTTTGAGCCGTGGGTCTGAAGATTTTCAGGCTCGTAAAAGATCCTTAAGCCTAAATAAAAAGGCCTTTAAGCAAAATTTACCTACCGTAACATCCTAATAACACCTTAGTTTCCCGCTAGGTGTCTCATTGAATCGTTGTGTTGACCGCATGTCATTCATGACATCTATGGACAAATAAGGTAACTAAATTAACTTGGTCTAGTGGCTCCTAACATTGGGCTACGCCGTTATAGATAGATAGATAGATAGATAGATAGATAGATAGATAGATAGATATATAGATAGATAGATAGATAGATGTGTTGTTGTCTAATATGCTGCATCTGACACACAAGTCATTAGCAGTCAGTTGTTGGAGAGTAGAGAAATGTTTCTTGTAGATGTCTCAACCCGGAGATCCGACTGTGGGACTATTACTCCGGGAGCGTTTATTTACAAGATTCATCACCACATGTATGAAGATCATTTTGCATTACCCAGGGTGCACCGCGAGGAGGCGATCTTCCTTACACTCCAAATATAGATAGAAGATAAGAATCCATGTTTCGCACGCATATGTTATAACTGGTAAAATAACAGTTTCACATTTTTCCAATTTAACGTTTTTTTTTTCAAAGAGTTGGGACGTTAAGAGTCCATGTAATGCATAATAGCACGCATTTCTGGAAATGAGCCTATGTTTTAATTTCTTTGTGCGTCTCATTCCTATTTGTGATTATTGTTCCTAGGTATCTAGAGCCATGGCCGGTCCCAAGCCCGGATGAGAAAGGAGGAGGGGGAGGAGTAAGAACCTCGTTAAAAAACCAGGGTTCAGTTGGCTCCGACTGATAGTACTCTGTAAGGGTCCATAGCCAGGGTTACGGTGAAGACCTCAACGGCAGAGTCGGGGCAGAAGGAGTCCTTCATCACGGCGGATCTGGCGGAAGAGGCAACCCTATCTCTAAGGGAAATAGAGAAACGCTGCCTTGCGGTGAAGAGGGATCTGCAAAGGCTATGGGAGGAAAACCCAGACAGAAATTTTCCTGGTCCTCCAGGTTGGGGGTTTATGCTGTGAGCCAGCTCTCCACACATTAGAAAAAAAAATGCTAAAAGACCAAATCAATCAAAGCCGGACAGACATTGGTGGAATCTGTTGCAATGTACGGAAGTGAGGTATGGACAATCAATAAGTACTACAAGAAAAGACTAATAGCTCTAGAAATGGATTATTTACGGAGAATGCCAGAAAGTCTAGATTAGAACATGTCACAAATAAGGAAATTAGAAACATAATGGAAGCAGAAGAAAGCATAATTGAAAGAATTGAGGAGAAGGAATTAAAGTGGTTAGGACATGTCTTAAGAATGGAAGATGAGCGATGGCCAAAGCAACTACATGAATGGCATCCGAACAGAAAGAAGAAAAGAGGGAGACCAAGGTTAACTGGAAGGAAAACAGGAAGACAGTAATGCAAGCTAGAGGGCTAAGCATCGAAGATGCCCAAGACCGTAGGCTTTGGAGGTTTGGCACGGGAAGACGGCAGCAGCTGTAAAAACCCGAAGATAGATAGATAGATAGATAGATAGATAGATAGATAGATAGATAGAGAGGTATCTAGAGCCTAAAATAAAATATACAGGTATCTAACTTATAAGTTGCTAAAGTTGTTTGCCTTTGGTACTCATAACACTGAGCAACAAAAAAGATTTCTTTTTGTCTCAGAAAGAAAAATATGTGATTCCGGTAGTATTTTTTTTCTCCTGAATTCAAATATGATATCGGTTTTACTCCATCACGCAAGGTTTCCCAGAGACAGGAATTTATAATTTCAAACACATCATCATCTTCAAGGTATGGGCCTGTTGGCCCGTTCCGCTCCCCGGTGCACTATATGCTGCAGGTGCAGGTCGTCTTTCCAACGACGTTTTGGTTCTTCCTACATTTCTTCGGCCTAGAGGTCTATAATGAAGCAACTGTTTTGATAAACGATCATTTGGCATTCTTTGTATATGTTCTCTCGTTTATATTATATATTTGTAATTCATCTCTGATATCTTGACTTCTCTTTTGATCTCTTAGATATATACCTGCAACTGATCTGAGAAATCTCATTTCTATTGTCTCAATTTTATTTTTATCAGAGATAGTTAAAGGCCAATATAGCATTTTACGTAATTCTTTTCAATTTAGTCCTACTGCTTTTATCATTGCATGTTGAAGTAGGCAAGTCATCAATGGCATATCTCCTACTCTGTAACTCCTAAGTGTTGAGGCACGATGTGGTCCACGTGCCTCATGATGTAATAATTGCATTGTCCTGCGTTTGTTATGAAAACCACGACTTATTAAATTAGTCTCGAAGCTTGCATTACAGCAGCAGTACAAACTAATAAGTGGCAAAGCGGAAAATTGACGTCTCTCCACTTTTTATAAAGATCCTTTTTTCTGCTTACTAAGATGTTCATAATGAAAGCCAGTTCACAGAAAGATTATAACCTTCTAACAAGAAAAGTTTCCCAACTCTAACAACTCTATTCGACTCTGATTTACTGTTTCGCAGCTTTGTGGTTGCTGAATAAGAAAATTTACCGTGTTCAAAAGCTTATTAAATGCAGAAATCGTGATATTAGATTATCATAAGTAATGCCACGAGTGATTTCCAAATTATCGATAAATTCACGACTCACGAAGTGAGCAGTGAATTTATTTAGAGAATTTGGAAATCGAGAGTGACATTTGTTAGGACTATTTAACGAATAAAATTAAGCTGTTTACTCACAAATCATTATTTAACTATAGTTATTTTAAAATATTTATATATTTAATGTAAACAGCGATGTTTGAAAACAAATGAGGAACGATAGGTACGCTTCATCTGCTTATTTTGTTTATCACAGCAACCAGATCATACTATTTATTGCCAAACGAACGCAATAATGTAAGAATGCTCTCTAGTGGAGAAAAAATGAAACACATCAAACTGTATATTAATTCATTTCTGATGTCGTAGGATGTAAATATGACAATTATATTTTTCTGGATTGTTACCTGGGAAAAAATACATTTAAGAAAGTGCAAACAGTGGTTTATTTTTTTGGTGGTATAATCAATTGCTACAAATGTTTTTATATTAACTCCCGCATGCGGCATGTGTTGACATTCATGCACTATATACAATCTGGTAGCCGTATTCTCACAGGCTCAGTCACTGCAAAATAATGGTCAGACCTGTTCAGAATATTAAAAAGGAGGAGCCTTCATTAATATGGTAATTATAACACTGATAAATATTTCGTGAAACACGACTCTGATTGGTTGTAAAACAGAAATCATTGAAACGTGATTGGCCATTGACTCCCGGGCATGAGTTAAATAGTCAACACTAGTGTATTCACGTAGACTTTCACGGCCGGAGCTGCTATGATGATCTTGATGAAGGTTTTCGGGCTGTAGGCCGTGGTCGTGAGGCTTGTAGTTCCCCGACGTTTCGCCAAAGACTGCGTCTGGCATCCTCAAGGGTTGTCTCAAGACCGAAAACCTTCATCAAGATCATCATAGTTAACACTAGCTTCTAACCAGTGGCATCACTATGAAATCGTGCTACAGTTTTTATTCATTTCTAGTTGTATTATGTTCTAGTAGCGTAGTTGGCTAAAGAGCGTTGGATGAGTAGAATTTAGAGGAAGTTCTGGTAATGTGGACCCATATGTTTGAGTGGACTCTGTTAATATATTTTTTGGTCGATGTGACTAATTTCTTATACTTGCCAATATTGTTGTTACTGGAAGTAAGTCAACGTTCCCACATCTAACCTGGTTGCTATGCAAACAAAAGAAATCGCAATGCTGATATGGACTCAAAAAGCACACGTTCGGTAAGTAAAATAAAACATTTCTTGAATGTTCTGTACACTAACTCGTACCTTTCTTCAGACTTTTCCGGAATTAATGCAGAACATCCCACTCTCCAGGCTTCTTCAATTTCTCTATCATCTACCATGACTCCTTCCATAATAAAATTATCAAACAGATTATAATCACGGTACTACATATAAAAATGTCTCCACAGCCAACAATCCTCGCTTATAATAAAACAAATGAAAAGCTACATAGCAACTGTTACCGAATGTTTCTTTCTCATAGAAGTCATTTACGTCCAACCAATGTTTTAATTTATTTATTACTAACTATATTTAATAAAAATTAGTCACATCAACCAAAAAATAGTATGCAATACACATGTTGAAAAGAGCAGGTGATAGAGGATACCATTGCCTTACACCCTTCCAATATCTCTTCCCTCTGACATTTCTTCTCCTATCTTCACTTTATTCGCTGTTTCATATAAATACTACTTATGAGCCTCCTCTCCTTCCAGTTCACGCCAATTCTCTTCAAGATCTTCAGGAGTTTATTCCAGTTTACTCTGTCAAAGGCCTTTTCCAGGTCAACAAATACTGCATAAACGTCTTTATTTTTTCTATATATAATTCTCCTATTGTTCGTGTCAATCCAATTGCATCTCTTGTACCCTTTCCCTTCCTGAAGCCAAACTGTTCTTCTTCCAATTCGCTTTCCATCGTAGAACGTAAACGTAGATTCAGTATTCGCAGGAGAATCTTTGCAGAGTGTGATATCAAGCTGATAGTCCTGAACTCCTTACATTTCTTTGCATTGTTTTTCTTCGGTATTGGTATTAACACTGTCTCAGTCAGTTCTTCGGGCCATTCATTCTTTAATTTCTTGTTGCATAAATGCAGAATCTCCTTCTTTCCATAATAATAATAGCTTTATTTTACCTGGCAGAGTTAAGGCCTTAAGGCCTTGTCTACCACTCAACCAGGTTTTAAAAAATACAAAAGAAAAGTCTTAAATCTAAATTACAATATATATATATATATATATATATATATATATATATATATATATATAAACGATTACAAGTTATGAATACAATACAATTAATATTTATAATGTATTTTGATTTACTCTAAATTTAACGAATTAAATATATAATATGTACAATATATATAAAAAAACGAGGAAAAGATTAATGACATAGTATAAAATTAAATAAATAGAGAAAAATTAATTATTAGACAACAGGTAACCGTATAAGCGTGACTTAAAGGTGCCAAGTGTGCGGCAACCCCTGATATCTTGAGGAAGGAGATTCCAGGAGCGGGCAGAGGCTATTGTGAAGGAAGTAGAATAGGAGGAAGTGCTATGAAGAGGAATTGTTAGCAGACTGCTATCTTGTGACCTAGTGTCAATATTGTGGTTGGAGGATAACTTCTCAAATCTGGACGCCAGGTAAGTAGGAATGTAGGAATTCAGAAGCTTGAAAAGTAGTGAAAGAGAGTGCAATTTACGTCTGTCAGTAAGACGGACACCCAAGCATTTAACCAATTCAATAGGGATTCCATCTATATATTAGCGAATATGTGACGTGCTTTGCAACGCTAAATAAATTAAATATTAAAGGTTAATTAAATTGTATGGTATACGCTGAGACGAACCAAACATGGCGGTTGTTAGTTTTTAATTCCGGATTTCAGGTAAACCTTGAAGAAGTATTTTAGTAAGGTCTTCATTAAGCCCCTCGTTGTGGCCACAATTTTGAAGAAGTAATTCTTTTCCCATGTTGTGGCGATGTTTTGAAGCAGCTTATTCTCTTCATTTCCGATGATGTAGTAACATTTTGAAGGATTAGTGTCCCAAAAAGAATTACTGGATCAGGTTGGGTTTGATTTTCGGTAGAGCTTGATTCTCTTCTCAAGGTCGGAAGTTGATACACAGGATAGGAAAACACTTTAAAAATCACTAACAACTGATTCTTGTAGAAATAGTTGTAAATTTATTTACTATTTAATTTCCCAGCAGATCAAGTAAATATAGGTGGTATTATTCTTCACCGTCAATTAAAATTAAATTATTTTCTTTTCTTGAATGAACTATTCTTCGTGTATTAAATATCACATTTTATCAGGAGAGCTGTTATTGCTTCTATCCTTGATGAAAGTTATATGCTGACTGACTAGAGTAATTCTGTTATAATTTTAAAGAACATTATTACGTCACATGATTTTATATTTAAATTCTATGGTTTTATATTTAAATGGTCCATTAAATACCAGGTTTAAATTTGATTTGTTAAATCAAAAAAAGTCCCGCGCCGTAGCCGAGCGGTTAAGGTAGGAAGCCTTGGCGCAGAGCTACGGGACTTGCGCTGGTTCGAGTCTCCATGGGGGAAGAAATTTTCTCATGGTATTTCGGCCAGTATGGGACCGGTGCCCACCCAGCATCGTGAGGCAATTGGGTAGCTACAATAAGTAGCGGCTCCAGGTTGAGGAACCAGCTATAACGGCTGGGGGACTCGACATGCTAACCACATGTCACCCCTACACTGGCTGTTGATCATCTACCTCTGTGATTGACACATGTGGATGTGAAGGGCCAGCAGCCGGCTGGTAAAAGGGCAACCGCTGAAAAGTGGAAAGACCCTCAATCGGAAATCAAAAAAAGTTAATTGTTTTAACATCCAATCAGAATTTAGTATACTTTTATTTAAAAATATTAAGTTAAGCAGGTGTTCTTATTACAGTTATAACAGAAAGCTTTGTATTTCAGACAACAATGACTTAAAACACAATTTTAAAAACATTATTTAGAAAGACTGTTATATAATACAATTTCTTTAATTGTTACTGAGACATTTTTATTCAACAATGAACAACAATTAATTATTTAGACGTTTTTCTTTATTTAAGTTATATTTAAATATTAAAAGAATTTTAAAATATAAAATTATCAACTTAAACTTTCATATTTATTAAGATATTAAAATCCTGCTACAACCTGCACTTCTAATAATTGTCGGATTTCACTCATTTTTGGATAATACCTACCTCGGTTTATTTTAATAAGTTATACTGCGTTTCGTTGTTAAACATCGAAAATTGTGACCGCTAGAGTGATTTTTAAATTTTCACTTCAGGTGAACCCCTACACCTAATGGTTTTAGAGGGTCCAATTGTGAATCTAAACCATCGAGGTACCCAATCAGACACACAAACAAAATTTCATCAAAATCGATCCAGTCGTTTTCAGGAGGAGTAGAATGACAAACACAGATATAGAAGAATTATATATAACATTGTAATTTGCAATGTGCCTGTATAAGTAATGAATTGCTGCAGTTACCCGCATGACAAACGCTCTATTTATTTTGAACTAGACGATTCACTCCAAAGGTTTTCATCGCCTGTAAGTTTTTGTGTCGTGCTGTTATAGTAGGTGATATACATGTCTGTTGTACTGGAAATAAACTTAGAATGTTAAAAATAGATCCCTGACGAGGTAAGAAGAAAAACACATCTTCATTCATTATTTCGCGTTTATTTATGTGGTTCACCACTGCCAGCTTTACACTGATTCATCTCTAGATTATAAAACATTTCTAGTGCTATTTTTACTAGCATTATTTTAGATTTTTTAATAAAAATGGCATGGTCTACTTACTACCATGCTCGCCTCTAAATAAGAGTATTCCATTCATTCATAGTGCTGTTACTTCAGGCGAGGTTTCCTAAATAACACAGCTCTACAAAAAAAAATTGTTGCCCTGGATATCTCAGCGAATTTCTATGTTTTCAAGTGCACAGTTTACGAATATATTCATGAAAGTGCTGAATGTGCTCTAGTTTTTATGATTTTTGCGTATCTTATATCTTAAACAGTAAGCGCCTTGTTACTAATAAAATTTATGTTTCCAGTCATGATTTGATTTCTGCGCATTTTTTCGCGTATACAAACATCACGTGATCCCCACTCTCATACCTGTGACTCCACACATCGGCCGTGATCTCAGTTACTTACTTACTTACTCACTGGCACTATCGAACCCGTAGGTTCATGGCCGCACGGACATAAGCTCTCCATACATCCCTATCCTGAGCTAATGCTTTCCAATCATTCCCTGTATAATCTACTTCCCTCAAATCATAGTTAATGTTGTTCTCCCACCTCATTCTTGGTCTACCAACTGGGCGTTTTCCCTCTGGCTTTCCTACAAGAAGTTTCCATGCACGTCTTTCATTCCCCATACGTGCAACATGTCCTGCCCATCGCAGTCTACGGGACTTAACTGTTCTTATTATATCTGGCTTCCTATAAAGACCATGTAGTTCATTGTTATGTAGTCTTCTCCATTCACCTGTCAGTTCATCTCTCTTTGGTCCAAAAATTTTCCTAAGAACTTTATTCTCAAATACTCGTAATCTCCTTTCCTCCCTTAAAGTAAGAGTCCATGTTTCGCACCCATATAATATAACTGGTAGAATAATAGTTTTATATATTTTCAGCTTAACGTTTTTTGAAAGGAGTTGGGACATCAAAAGTCTCTGCAATGCATAATAGCATGCATTTCCAGAATTGAGCCTATGTTTAATTTCTTTGTGCATCTCATTCCTATTTGTGATTATTATTCCTAGGTATTTGAATTCAGCCAATTCCTCGAAATTTCCCTCATTTGTCATTAGCTGTCCATTTCCATTATATAATGTATTTCTACGTGTGACCATATATTTAGTTTTACTGATATTTACTTCCAGTCCTAATTTCTTAGTGTTACTCAATAGTGTGTGCGTGTTGGCCTTTAGTATCTCCTCGCTATCGGCCAGTAGTACTACATCATCAGCATAAACTAACAGCTTATTAATACCATTCAGTTGTAAGCCTTCTCCTCATTCTCTTCTCTAAAGATTTAATGGCATGCTCTAGTACAAAATTAAATAGTAGAGGAGATAGTGCATCTCCTTGCTTCAACCCATTCTGGATTTCAAAAGTGTCTGAAAACTGTTTGCCTACACGCACCCTACTCGTTGAGCCATTTAGACACATTCGTATAAGTCTAACTAACTTTTTAGGAATTCCGAACTCCAGCAGGATAGTATATAACTTCTCCCTCTTAATTGAATCATATGCTTTTTGGAAGTCTACGTATAGTTGATGTACAGTACCAATTATATTCCCATTTCTTTTCTAAAATCTGTCTTATACTAAAAATCTGATCTGTTGTAGACCTGTTTCTTCTAAATGCACATTGATGATCTCCTAGAATGTCATCAATATAGGGAGTAAGTCTGCTTACTAATATATTTGTTAGAATTTTGTACGAAGTTGAAAGTAATGAGATGCCCCTATAGTTGTTGCAATCAGTTTTATCTCCTTTCTTATAAATTGGTACGATAATTGATTCCTTCCATTCATCTGGAAGAGCTTCTTTTTCCCAAATCATACTAAGCAAACAGCGTATCTTGTCCATCAATTTTTCTCCCCCTGATTTTATCAGTTCTGCTGGGATCTCTCTGAACCTGATGCTTTATACATCTTCAATTTTTCAATTGCCATTTCAACCTCTAATGCACTTGGCTGTGCGACTAGCATTTCTGCTGTCTGTAACTTATCCTCCTCAATGTCCTGTTCTGTATGTACATTTAATAGCTGATTAAAATAACTTTTCCATCTATTTAATATACTCTTGGAATCTGCAATCATATCCCCATTTTCATTCCGAATTATGTTTGTTCTAGCCTGAAACCCTTTCTTCTCTATACTAATTCCCTGATAGTTATTTGACAAAATTAAAGTACTCACGACGTGCATCTGGATATTATAAAACAATTCGTCAAAGCGTTGGACAAGGAAGGAGAATGTTTCAAATACATTTGTAGAAAATTTCCTAAGCTCAGTATGTAAAAGTTAAAAGGCGGAATATTTGATGGTCCTCAAATTCGGCAATTGATGAAAGATGCAAATTTTATCAGAGTTATGACTGTTCCGGAAAGTGAAGCTTGGAAGGGTTTTGTATTGGTAGTAGAAAATTTCCTAGATAACTATAAAGCACCAAATTATAAAGAAACTGTGCAAAACATGTTGATAAGCTTCAAGATTCTGGGAGCAAATATGAGTATAAAGTTACACTTTCTCCATAGTCACCTGCATAGATTTCCGGATAATTTGGGAAATTATAGCGACAACAGGGAGTGCACTTTCACTAGGATCTAAATGTAATGGAGGAAAGGTATCAGGGTAGATGGGACCGTCACATGGTGGCAGATTACTGCTGGTCTTTAAAAAGAGATTGTCCCCTAAAAAATTATAGAAGAAAATCTTATAAAAGGAATTTCACTGAAGTATAACATAAGTTTTCGATATTTTTCTTTTTATTTACGTCAATGCATACTAATTTTTCAAAAAACAATTGACATTATATATATATATATATATATATATAGTAAAGTGATCCCACAACAGGCCCGGAGGCCCTTGTGGTAGTATGAGGTTAAGGCTACCACTTTTTCTAAACAATCGGCACTTTATGTCAGCCGGGTTGTCAGCCCTGCGTGACGGCCGCCTTTACCCCAGAACAAGCGTCTGGTACTCATTTCCGTTAGAGGCTGATATATATATATATATATGTTATATTTTTTCATTTTTTCCGATTTTTGTAGTGTAAAATGCAAATAAAGATTTAAAAAAACCAGAGCAAATCTTCCAAAATCATTGACAGTTTCATGAATTGTGAGCATAAATATATCCGAAATTAATCTTATATCAAGGGCAACAAAACCACTGTTGACCAGTGCAATCAATTATTTTAAAATACATGATAAAACGCACTGGGACCCTTTCAATGTGTCATAGACGATCGTCCTGCCAGTGTAGGGGTGACATGTGGTCAGCATGTCAGGTCCACAGCCGTTATAGCTGGTTTTCTGAACATGGAGAGGCTACCTATTGTTGCTACCCAAATTCTCACGATGCTGGGTGATAATTTAGAATACTATCACCCCATCATCAGTTACACTCCAATATAAATATAAATTTTTGTGAGGTGTAAAAAATTCTGATTAAATTATGATTATGGTCAATAAAACCAGCTATTGATGAGCTTAAGTGTTGCCATAAGTAATGCCACGAGTGATTTCGAATTTATCTAGAGAATTTGGAAATCAAGAGTGGCATTTGTTAAGACTATTTAACGAATAAAATTAAGCTGTTCACTCAAAAATCATTATTTAAATACAGTTATTTTAAAATATTTATATATTAAATGTTAACGGCGATGTTTCAAAACAAATGAGAAATGTTTGGTTATGTTTCATTTGTTCATCCACTGTGACTCGATCATATTATGTATTGCCAAATAGGATCGCAATATTGTAAGAATGCTCCCTAGTGGAGAAAAAATGAAACACATTAAACTGTATATTATAACCAACATTATAGGTTATTATTTTTTTTAGAAAACAATTCAGTAAAAATTATTCAACACACAATTATCAAATGTGTATTTCCAAAGAATCTATTAATTCTTTGCTGTATTCATCGTATTTGTTAGAGAATCAGTCACTGCAAAATAATGTAATGACCTGTTCAGAATATTAAAAAGGTGGAACTTTCTTTATTTTGGTAATCAGAATTGGATAAATATCGAGGCGAAACACAACTGTCATTGGTTGTAAAACAAAATTCATCGAAACGTGATTGGTCATTGATTTCCATTTGGGGCATGAGTTAAATAGTCAATAAAAATTTTGGAAACAGTTTTTTTCCCCTACCTTCGACACAAAACAGCAAAGTACCTTTTTCCACTCTGTTTGTTGGCCGATTTTCTTTATATATATATATATATATATATATATAAACGTCCAATACTAGTATAATGTCAAATCAAATAAAATACAATAAAAACTAACAATTGTGGGATGCAGGCTTTCACGGCCGGTAATCATGGTATTAAAAGATTCCGGGCTATGTGGCCGTGGTCTATAACTGGCGTTTCTTCCAGACGTTTCTGGAAGGGCATCTTCAGTGGCGAGCGCTTCCAGCTGTTGTTTCCCTGTCGTAGACTCGACTGCGAATGAACGGCAGAAAGCTGGACGCTCTTATTTATACTAGTGCTGACGTCACGTGAGTCGCAGCTGATTGGCTCGACGTCATCATACTGGCTTCTGATTGGTTCGGAACTCACTCCTTGTTATTGGTAGGTTAACTAACAATGTCTAATGTGATATAAAGTAAGATAATAAGTGCGATGATATGTTCTTTATTGTCGAATTTCGACCAATGGGCGAACACTACTAGTTTTATTAACAATGTATTGGTCTAGTAGTAGCAGGAGTGGAGATTTTAGAAAAGAAATGGGAATATAATGATACTGTACATCAACTATACGTAAACTTCAAAAATCATACGATTCAATTAAGAGGGAGAAGTTATATAGATAGTATCCTGCTGGATTTCGGAATTCCTAAAAATTTAGACTTATACGAATGTGTCTAAATGGCACAAAGAGTAGGGTGCGTGTAGGGCAAACAGTTTTCGGACACTTTTGAAATCCAGAATCGGTTGAAACAAGGATATGCACTCTCTCCTCTACTATTTAATTTTGTACTAGAGCATGCCATCAAATCTTTAGAGGATGAAGGAGGCCTACAACTCAATGGTATTAATAAGCTGATAGTTTATGCTGATGATGTAGTACTATTGGCCGATAGCGAGGAGATACTAAAGGACAACACGCACACACTATTGAGTAACACTAGGAAATTAGGACTGGAAGTAAATATCAATAAAACTAAATATATGGTCACACGTAGAAATTACATTATATAATGGAAATGGACACCTAATGACAAATGAGGGAAATTTTGAGGAAGTTGCTGAATTCAAATACTTAGGAACAATAATCACAAATAGAAATGAGATGCACAAAGAAATTAAACATAGGCTCAATTCTGGAAATGCATGCTATTATGCATTCCAGGGACTTTTGATGTCCCAACTCCTTTCAAAAAAACGTTAAACTGAAAATATATAAAACTATTATTCTACCAGTTATATTATATGGATGCGCAACATGGACTCTTACTTTAAGGGATGAAATGAGATTACGAGTATTTGAGAATAAAGTACTTAGGAAAATTTTTGGACCAAAGAGAGATGAACAGACAGGTGAATGGAGAAGTCTGCATAACAATGAACTACATGGTCTTTATGGGAAGCCAGATATAATAAGAACAGTTAAGTCTCGTAAACTGCGATGGGCAGAACATGTGGCACGTATGGGGAATGAAAGACGTGCATGGAAGCTTCTTGTAGGAAAACCAGAGGTAAAACCCCCAGTTGGTAGACCAAGAATGATGTGGGAGAATTACATTCACTATGATTTGTGGGAAGTAGATTATACAGGGAATGATTAGAAAGCATTCGCTCAGGATAGGGATGTATGCAGAGCTTATGTACGCGCGGCCATGAACCTACGGGTTCGATAGTGCCAGTAAGTACGTAGTAGGAGTGAAGTTGTTGGAGTAGTTGTTGTAGAATAGTTGATAAATGTTATGTATGTAAGATTAGGGTCTTGAGAGCTGGCGTCTTGTTAAAGTTTTGTTGAAACTGTGAACAAACAAGCGGATGTGTTGAAAGCAGCCATGGATTCAATTAAAGTCTTGAGGTTTGTGGCATTGAATGCCTTTTCATCCAATTCAAACCTTTAAAAACAGAAGAGAGGGTGGAAAAAAAGAAAGGAAAGTAGAAGAAAGTGGAGCTAATCCCTGGAGCCGCAATGCAATTCTAAATCAGATTCGCCCTCTTCTTGTTTAAATGTTTAATGCCATTTATATTTGAACAAGAACCAGTGCACTCAGCTCTCTGCTAGGATTAACATCAGTGCACCTAACTCGCTTACACGCTAAACATTTATCCGAGTTAATTAAAAGTCTTTCAATTAAATTCAAATGCTTTAATAAAAAAAGTTATGTAAAAAATGTGATTCACATTCTATAAAATCTTTACATTTTGCATCATTATTTATTAAAATAATAAACATCGAAGCTGCTACAAGAAGTGGGACAAACAGCATAATTTGTTAACCCTTAAATTGGCAAAAAACAAATTTCTTCAGTTAGATATTTGAATGTGGCGGACCGCACTGAAAACGTAATCTTGTATAACTGTTATTATTATGTATATTGTATGATTGGACACACATTTAAGTGGTTTCTCTTTGTTCGTTTTCTCTTCGGGCCCAGCTGTGCTCAACAGCAACAGGGCGCGTCCCCGGGTGGCGGATAGGGGAACGGTCGATGGTTTGCTTGCATTCCTCCCGGCTAGGTCCAGACCGGACCCGCGGGCCATTTGTGAGATCGTCAGGACTCGAGCGACCTGATGCACTACATAGCTCGTGCTGTACCCACTTCAGCAGACAAACGCGTCCCCTCGGTGGCGTAGTGGGGAAAAGGTCGGTGGATCTGCTAGTCAGTCCTCCCTTCCAAGTTCGAAGGACTCGCGGACCATAAGTGGGGTCTACAGGAGACGAGCGCCCTGTTGTACTAAAGCTCATACTGCCTGGACCCACAGCAAGAGCGTGCGGCCACCGTGGCGAAGTGGCGGGAGATCGGAGATCAGGAGCTCCTTTCTCTTGGTTCTATGAACCCGAGGTCCATCTGTGGGGGCACCATGGGCGATGAGCACCCTGGATGCCTACATTGCTCAGTGGACTGGTCTCACAGCAGCGGCACGACTAGGCCTAGTCTTGCGAACGGGCTGATTGGGACAATACCGAGCGTAATGCTGGGAATTACCACCAGGTCAGTAAGCTCGGAAACGGAGAAAGCGCGATCTTTTGGGTGTGGGATTTGCGCCGACTCCTGGACCGGATGACCCAAGGACAATCTGTGAGGTCGTCAGGAGTTGAGCAACCTGACGTACTAATGCTCAGGCTGGACCCACTTCAGCAACAAAACGGGTCCTCAGCTGGTGCACTGGGGGCTAGTCGGTGGATCTGTTTTACAGTACTCCCGGCTAAGTCCAAGGGACCCGTGAACCATTAGTGGGGTCGGCAGGAGATGAGCGCCCTGTCGTACTATTCGCTTATCTGTGGGAGCTTGCGAGCTCCTAGCCGGCCCATAACGGCAGCAGGACACGTCCCTGGGGGGCGTACCAGGGCACGGCTCGGACCAGCACAGTGGGGAGCAACTGTGCTGGCTCCCGGCTCAGCCTACGGGCTCGTGGACCATCTATGGGGTCGCCAGGAGATGAGTACCTGGATGTACTATAATCTCACACTGTGGGGCTTGAGGATTCAAGCCCTAGCCGGTCTCACAACGGCTGCAGGATGCGTCCCTGGAGGCAGAACAGGGAAACGATCGGTGGATCTGCGACAGCAGTCCTCCCGGCTAGGCTCAAGGAGCCCGTGGACCAACTGTGGGGTCATCAGGATTGAGCGACCTGATGTACTAAGTAGCTCAGCAATTTCCCCTGAAGTTGCGACTCCAACACCTTCTCCCTGAGGTGTTGGTTTTATTGCCTGTGAACTTGAATGTGATCGCGAAGTAGAAAAGGGAGGAAAAGAATTCTGGGACTTGGGAGTAGGGCCTTCTGGCCGAGGTATCCCAAGGGGTGGTGGAAATGGGTCCAGATGTTCGTTTTCTCTGATTTATTTAAAATAATTAATTAATTAAACTCACTGATGTATCCAAAAGGATACGTTACGAATTTAAGGGTTAAGGTAATATGTTACAAGCCGAGAAAGAAGTTACATGGTACCTTCTGGAGTTCGGAAATACTGAAAAGTTAGTTGGACTTGTATGAACAAGTGCATTAGAGGTTGAAATGTCGATAGAAAAATTGAAGATGTATAAAGCATGAGGTTCAGAGGAGATCCCAGCAGAACTGATAAAATCAGGGGGAGAAAAATTGATGGACATGATACGCCGGTTGCTTAATATGATTTGGGAAAAAGAATCTCATCCAGATGAATGGAAAGAATCGATTATCATACCAATTTATAAGAGAGGAGATAAAACTGATTGCAACAACTACAGAGGCATCTCATTACTTTCAACTTCGTATAAAATTCTAACAAATATATTAGTAAGTATACTCCTTATATTGACGCCATTCTTGGAAATCGTCAATGTGGATTTAGAAGAAACAGGTCTACAACAGATAAGATTTTTAGTATAAGACAGACTTTAGAAAATAAATAGGAATGCAATGGTACTGTACATCAACTAAACGCAGACTTCAAAAATACATATGATTCAATTAAGAGGGAGAAGTTATATAGTATCCTGGTGGAGTTCGGAATACTAAAAAAGTTAGACTTATACGAATGTGTCTAAATGGTACAAAGAGTAGGGTGCGTGTAGGCAAACACTTTTCAGAAACTTTTCAAATTCACAGTAAGTTAAAGCAAGGAGATGCACTATCTCCTCTACTATTTAATTTTGTATTAGAACATTCCATCAAATCTTTGGTTAATGAAGAAGGCCTACAACTCAATGGTATTAATAGGCTGTTGGTTTATACTGATGATGCAGTGTTATTGAGCGATAACAAGGAGATACTAAGGGCCAACACGCACACACTATTGAGTGACACTAAGAATTGGGACTGGAAGTAAATATCAATAAAACTAAATATACGTTCACACACAGAAATGCGTTATAAAATGGAAATAAACAACTAATGACAAATTATGGAAATTTTGAATTTTTTATGGAATTTTCAAGTATCTAGTAACAATAATTGTAAATAGGAATCAGATGCACGAAAAAATAAACATAGGCTCAATTCTGGAAATGCGGCTATTATGCATTACAAGGACTCCTGTCGTCCCAACTCCTTCCAAAAAACGTTAAACTGAAAGTATATAAATTAATTATTCTGCCAGTTATATTATATGGATACGAAACACGGACTCTTACTTTAAGGGAGGAAAGGAGATAACGAGTATTTGAGAATAAAGTTCTTAGAAACATTTTTGGACCAAAGAGAGATGAACAGACAGGTGAATGGAGAAGACTTCATAACAATGAACTACATGGTTTTACAGCAAGCCAGATATAATAAGATCAGTTATGTCTCGTAGACTACGACGAGAAGGACATGTGGCACGAATGGGGAATGAAAGACGTGCGTGGAAGCTTCTTGTATGAAAAACAAAATAAAACGCCCAGTTGGAAGACCAAAAATGAGGTGGGAGAACAACATTAAATATGATTTGAGGGAAGTAGATTATACAGGGAATGATTGGAAAGCATTAGCTAAGGATAGGGACATATGGAGAGCTTATGTACGTGCAACCATAAACCTACGGGTTCTGTAGTGCCAGTGAGTTAGTTAGTTAATAAATAATTAATTGTTTATATACTTACTTACTCTTACTCACTGGCACTATCAAACCCGCAGGTTCATTGCCGCGCGGACATAAGCTCTCCATATATCTCTATCCTGAGCTAATGCTTTCCAATCATTCCCTGTATAATCTACTTCCCTCAAATCATAGTTAATGTTATTCTCCCACCTCATTCTTGGTCTAGCAACTGGGCGTTTTCCCTCTGGGTTTCCTACAAGACGCCTCCATGGAAGTCTTTCATTCCCCATACGTGCAACATGTCCTGCCCATCGCAGTCTACGAGACTTAACTGTTCTTATTATATCTGGCTTCCTATAAAGACCACGTAGTTCATTGTTATGTAGTCTTCTCCATTCACATGTCTATTCATCTCTCTTTGGTCCAAAAATTTTCCTAAGTACTTTATTCTCAAATACTTGTAATCTCCTTTCCTCCCTTAAAGTAAGAGTCCATGTTTCGCACCCATTTAATTGTTTATATAAGAGTACATGCTTTGGTCGTCATTAGTTTGATCCTTCCGGGAAATTCTCGTATAAGACTTGAAAGCATAATAATAGTCCCTTCGATTGGTTGCCGGCCAAAGGAAGGCAAGACCAGTGATGGGGCTGCCATCTTATAGCTTCTGGTCAGGCTTTTCTGGAGAAACGTTTATATAACACTTTGGCTAGACCAGTGTTGACCTATGGTAGTGAAGCATTGACACTAAAAGAACAACATGAAAGCAGAATAACGGCTTGTGAAATGAGATTCATGCGCAGAACAGCGGGTTACACCAGATGGGATCGGAAAAGGAACACCGATATCTTAAAAGAATTGAAGACTACGCCAATTTTGGAATATATTAAACAGTACCAACTAAATTGGAAACACCATCTTAAAAGAATGAGTTCAAATCGGATCCCCAAAGCTGTTTATAATTATATACCAAGAGGACGAAGATCACTGGGCCGTCCTATGAAACGCTGGAGGGAAAATTTTCTATATGATCGTAACAGGCCTTGGCCTAATACTTGGAAGGAAGAAGAAGAAGTAGACATTCTAAATTGGAAAAAATCAGAAATACAATCATCAGACAACAAATGAAAGTCCAAAATTCAATTAAGTTATGTGAAATATGAATTGAGATAAAAAAACAACTCAAAATTAACCAAAATTCAATATTAGATTTTGTGAGTTACAGACAACTAGAGTGGTATGGTCATGTATTATGGTAAAATCAAATTCCCGCAAATGTTGACCTGATCCAGAGGTTCATCGGTCCACCAACAGAGGGAAGAAGAAGAGTTTCTTCTGATCGGCATAACATCAGTCGCCAAGAAAGTGCTGAAGTTGAGACATTTATGGTCTCGAAATTGCAATCTACTTAGAAAATTTATATGAGGAGAAGTAAGAAACATTTATTTTCACCATAAATGTTTCCTACCTCTCCTCATATAAATCTTCTAAGTAGATCACGATTTCGAGACCATAACGGTCTCATCTTCAGTACTATAGTCTCGAAATCGCGATATACATAGAAGATTTATACGAGGAGAGGTAGGAAACATTTGATTTACCATAAATTAAACCTTATAATGATTAATTCCATTTCTTCTTTCCTTTATTTTCTTTTCTTCTCCAGAAAAGCCTGACCAGAGGTTATAAGATGGCAGGCCCATCACTGGTCTTGCCTTCCTTTGGCCAGCAACCAATCGAAGGGACTATTATTATGCTTTCAAGTCTTATACGAGAATTTTCTGGAAGACGCTGGAGGGAAAATTTTCTATAGGATCGTAACAGGCCTTGGCCTAATACTTGGAAGGAAGAAGATATAAGAGTACAAATTATAATGTTGATTTTTTTAGTGTGTGTGGTTCACTGTAGATGTTTTAATTCCATGTAGAAACTTTTTCCTTTTGCTTTGCGCTTAACAGCGCCGTGGTGCGGTAGAGTACATTAAGTACAAGCAAACAGTGTCTTGGAGCTAATATTTACTTGCAAGAGGAAAGGAAAACACAAAGTGATGAATTTTAAACATTCTACACGTTTTACTTTAATAATTCATGTCACATGTTGGACCAGTCCACGCACTTTCCCACCAGTCCACAATCTAACTTCCTCAACAGGGAGTTAATTTCTTAATTTGGACGCATTTCAAGAAGTTATGTATATGGAATATCAATTAACAAAACTAAAATTATGGAATTTCATGGGAAGGACCCCATACAAAGTAAAATCTGTCTCCAGAATAAAATTTTAGAGAGATCTAATCAATTTAAATATCTTGGATATTATCTCTCTATCTGGGATGAAAAGGATATCCCTGAAAAAGTTACTAGTTATAATAAAAGTTTAGGAATTATTAATCAAGTTATGATACCATCCCTTGTACAAAAAAACACCAGATTACGTTTATATAACACTTTGGCTAGACCAGTGTTGACCTATGGTAGTGAAGCATGGACACTAAAAAAACAACATGAAAGCAGAATAACGGCTTGTGAAATGAGATTCATGCGCAGAACAGCGGGTTACACCAGATGGGATCGGAAAAGGAACACCGATATCTTAAAAGAATTGAAGACTACGCCAATTTTGGAATATATTAACCCTTAAATTCGTAATGTATCCTTTTGGATACATCGGTTGGTTTAATTAATTTAGTATTTTAAATAAATCAGAAGAAAACAAACAAAAAGAAACCACTTAAATATGTGTCTAATTATACAATATACCTAATAATAACAGTTACACAAGATTCCGTTTTCACTGCGGTCCGCCACATTCAAATAACCAACAGAAGAAATTTGTTTTGCCAATTTAAGGGTTAAACAGTACCAACTAAATTGGAAACACCATCTTGAAAGAATGAGTTCAAATCGGATCCCCAAAGCTGTTTATAATTATATACCAAGAGGACGAAGATCACTGGGCCGTCCTATGAAACGCTGGAGGGAAAATTTTCTATAGGATCGTAACAGGCCTTAGCCTAATACTTGGAAGGAAGAAGAAGAAGATGTATGCAGTTTAATGGTATTATACTGAACAAGCAAAATTATACCAATAGTTTTTGTGTCTCGACTTTCAATTAGAAATAAATGCTGAAATAATTTATCTAACTAAATCACTGGCACTATCGAACCCGTAAGTTCATGGCCGCGCGGACATAAGCTCTCCATACATCCCTATCCTGAGATAATATTTTCCAATCATCCCCCGTATAATCTACTTCCCTCAAATCATAGTTAATGTTATTCTTCCGCCTCATTCTTGGTCTACCAACTGGGCGTTTTCCCTCCGGTTTTCCTACAAGAAGCTTCCATACACATCTTTTATTCCCCATTCGTGCCACATGTCCTGCCCATCGCAGTGTACGAGACTTAACTGTTATTATACCTGGCTTCCTATAAAGACCATGTAGTTCATTGTTATCTATAGTCTTCTCCATTCACCTGTCTGTTCATCTCTCTTTGGTCCAAAAATTTTCCTAAGAACTTTATTCTCAAATACTCGTAATCTTCTTTCCTCCCTTAAAGTAAGAGTCCATGTTTCGCACCCACATAATATAACTGGTAGAATAATAGTTTTATATATTTTCAGTTTAACGTTTTTTGAAAGGAGTTGGGACGACAAGAGTCCCTGTAATGCATAATAGCATGCATTTCCAGAATTGAGCCTATGTTTAATTTATTTGTGCATCTCATTCCTATTTGTGATTATTGCTCCAAGGTATTTGAATTCAGCCACTTTCTCAAAATTTCCCTCGTTTGTCATTAGCTGTCCATTTCCATTATATACTGAATTTCTACGTGTGACCATATATTTAGTTTTACTGATATTTACTTCCAGTCCTAATTTCTTAGTGTTACTCAATAGTGTGTGCGTGTTGTCCTTTAGTATCTCCTCGCTATCACCCAATAGTACTACATCATCAGCATAAACTAACAGCTTATTAATACCATTGAGTTGTAGGCCTTCCTCATTCTCTAAAGATTTAATGGCATGCTCTAGTACAAAATTAAATAGTAGAGGAGATAGTGCATCTCCTTGCTTCAACCCATTAAGTAATAAAGGGTAAAAGATTCCGGGCTATGTGGCCGTGGTCTATAACTGGTGTTTCTTCCAGACGTTTCTCCCTCAACTGCGGAGGGCATCTTCAGTGGAAAATGCTTCTAGGTGATGTTTCTTTGTCTAGACTCGACTGTGACTACAGTCTACGACAGGGAAACATCACCTAGAAGCACTCGTCACTGAAGATGACCTCCGTAGTTGAGGGAGAAACGTCTGGAAGAAACACCAGTCATGGACCACAGCCACATAGCCCGGAATCTTTTAATATTATGATTACCGGCCGTGAAAGCCTGCATTCCACAATTAATTTTGATACCCTATCTCCAATTTTACACTTTAATGAAACAGAGTTCATAAATAAAGTTGTTTATTACTGTACTGACAATTTAAATCCCGGTGATTTCTCGCTGTTTTTAATTACGTGTTCGCTTAAATTGCGTGAGTTTTTTTATTTATTTTTCCTGAATGGTAATCAGTCGTCTGTCGTTTTATACGTCACTCAAAAAGAAATAGTTCACTTTTATTCATTTCTCTACTAAGCCCCCCCCCCTTCACAGTGGGTAACGACAGCGACTTTTTTAATTTATCTGGATTTGTGGATGAATTTAATGCGACATTTTAGTGATAGTACGTAATTTATTAGCAAATAATGGATTTGATGAAATCTCATTCCTCGTTAGTGATGCCTGCATTATGTAATAGAAGAGCCCGCACGCTTCTGGTAACAAAAGTTTGCAGACGGTTGAATAACAGAGTTTACTACGGATCGGTTTCAAATGCTCGTGTTTGTGTAAGCCGTGAGGTAGATGTTGAACGCACAGGTAATGAAAACATCCTACAAATTTAGATAATTCTGGAATATTATGACCAGACTTTTTATACCCTCTACCTCTACACCATTGCTGTAGTATTGTCGCCTAGGGATAAAATAATTACACATTTTGTCCAAAAGCGAGATACAATCAATATTATAATTTTAATTCTCATGAATATGGATTGAAGATATCTACAGAGAAAACAAAAATTATGGCATTTCAAGGTGTAGATCCTGTCAGAAGTAAAATTGTACTTGACAATAAAATTTTGGAGCAGGTGAATAATTTTACATATCTAGGATGCAATATCTCATATGAAGAAGAAAAGGCTGTAAATGCAAAAATATATAATTTTTTAAGAATTTTAGGGTTAATAAATTCTATCTTCAAGCCACAGTTAGTCCAAAAACATTCAAGACTAAAAGTGTATAAAACACTGGCTCTTCCAACTCTTTTGTATGGTAGCGAAGTATGGACGTTGAAACAGAAGGATATACAGAGACTTAGATCTGCTGAAATGAGACACCTTCGGAGGACTGCAGGATACACACTACTAGATCACAAAAAAAAATGAAGACATCTTAGAAGAATTTACACAGGGAAACTTTAGAAAATGAAATTTCTGATTATAAGTCAGGATGGATGCAACATGTTCATCGAATGGAAGATCACAGGATACCCAAACAAATGTTAAGATATCAACCTGCAGGAAGAAGATCAGGACGTCCACTCAAAAGACTTCTGATGGTGTTTCTCTTGAGGCCGATACAGGTCAACAAATGACCTAAATTCGTGAATGTACTATGTTGATGATGATGATAATTCTCATTCCAAATATACTTTTTTTCTCTACCTATCATTCTTTTCTTAACAGTACCTAACATCCAAGAGTGGAAAAAGTTGTTTAGGAGGATCTCCGATTAAGTGAATAAAAATATCGCCTCGAAAATTTACATTTCCGCGGGATCTGTGAATACAATCCTGTAAAAAGAACTTGAAATGCGGAAAATGACCTCCAGATAGGCGCTGCGAATTTCTTCGTAAAAAAAATACTGTTGCTTACTCACCTGACATGGCTTCTAGCAATTTTGAACTTTTTCCAACGACGAAAGAAAGTCTCCGTGGTCACAAAATTCTCCAATCAGGCCACTATTGCATCTGCGATTTTTCAGAGGTCAAATCACACTCCTAAATAAATGTTCCTTGCAGCTGTCGAATCGTGACATCGACATTAAAAAAAATAGAGAAAGGTATACAATGAGATAACATTGAGGAGTAACAGTAGTTTCAAATAGTTGAATGCAGGCTTTCACGGCCGGTAATCATAATACGTGGGTTGTAACAAAAATAGTGGCAGCACTGCTGTAGAAGAGAAACCAGACGCAGTTAATTGTTGTAACTTATGTTATATGTTAATGTCTGGCCTATCTTATAGTAAATGGACACGTCCGTACATCTCAAATTGCATGTGCTTTGGAGAGAGGAAGTTAGACTCCTCTGAGTTGCCGCTCTAAGCTGTTGTGTTTCGCCATGTTTACAAAGCAGGAACAGTGATCTTGGTTGAAAAACCTGAGACCAGCGCAGCGTTGCGAAGAAAGCGTCCACATTGTTTGAAGCAGAACCCTCCAATTATTTAGCAGGATAACGCTCGGACGCACATGGCACACACCCTGTAGCTGATCTGAACCGTCTCTGGTAGTGGAAAGTGATTTTCCATCTACCACATTCACCGGATTTAAACCCCTATGATTATGATTTGATTCCTAAGATGAAAAAACCACTTCGTGACATTCGATTCCAAACTGTTCCCGACATTCTGCTGGCATTAATGCGGTGATTCAGAAACATCAACAGAACAGGAGCTGCTACAAGGATACTACGACTTCCACATCGCTGGCATCGAGTTGCAGTCAATGTTGGGTACTACATTGTTGGACTGTAGAAGTTTCACGGGTCTGTCACGTATACTAGTAATAAAAAAGTTGCCACTATTAAAGTTAGAACCTAAATATTAAGTAATTTGGGGCTATGTGGTTGTGGTCCATGACTGGTGTTTCTTGTAGATGTTTCTCCCTCGACTGCGGAAGGCATCTCCAGTGGCGAGTACTTATAGATAGTGTTCACAGACGAGCCTCCGGCCCGGGAACACTATCCAGAATTACTAGCCACTGCAGATGCCCTCCGCAGTAGAGAGAGAAACGCCAGTCATGGACACTGGCCACATACAGTAGTCCGGAATCTCTTAGTAGTTTCAAATGTATGATGCAAATAGTTTGTGAGAAAAAGAAAACGTGAATGCACCTCTTACTGGAAACAGTTAACCGCCAATCTGTGAAACTCTCAATAACTTTCTTTGGTGATAGAGGAAAGATAAGTTTTATTTCTTTTATTTTTACTTGTGGTTATTAAATTTCTTCTTCTTATTCTCTTCACGGGCTACCCAAAATGCCTGTTCCGCCTCACAGTTGTTTTGTCCATCTTTTCACTGGCCTCCCTACATTCCTTGAACCTCTTGGCTTGTAGTTAAATGCTGCTTTTGGTAATATTGTTACATTCATTTTTTCTACTTGTCTAAACCATTTTTCTCTATATTCTTTGATTTTATCATCTAATGGATATATATTTAACTCTGTTCTTATATCTTCATTCTTTAACCGATCCATTATTGTGCAGCCTTTTGAACACTGTGAGAGAGATGAGTTTGGAATTTTTTTACGTGTTCGGGTTACCAGCCCAGACGCACAACCACATTCCCTAGTGGATCGGGGATTTATTTCGAAGTATCCTTCTCCTAGACGGGTTGCTAACCAAAGCTTTAGAGTCCCATCTACCCCTTGTCTTGCAGGTTTCCTCTTCCGCCTTCTTTATCGTTAAGAACAATATTCTTCTTCCGCTTCTGAAGCCTTTGAGGTTCCCGCGTTGGAGCTAGTTCGCTTCCCTTCTCCTCTTACTAGATAGCAAGCTAGTTAAAAACCAGACTTCCCTATCTAGTCGTCTGGGTCATTAGGTACTGAGCCCCTCCACCACGACAAGGTCTATCCCATGGGGGGGTTATTAATTATATCGCTTGATCCTTATGACTGCGAGCAACCTTGAAGTGGGTTGCTAGCCCGTTTTCATGGCGGGTTTATTATTCGGGGTTTCTTCCCTAGGCCGATTGCCTTCACCCAGCCTGCCCCGTTCTATTTCGGAGTTGTCTCTCCTAGATGGGTTTTCTTGCAGGACTAACGAACCCCATCCGCCCGTTGCGGATTATTCTTCGCTTCCCCTCTCCTCTTATAGGCCATCAGCTTACGCTTCCAGACTCTATCGTCTGGATCATTGGATACTGGGCCCCTCCACCCCGACAAGGCAACAAGACACATTCAAGACAACCAAATTTATTATACATAGACGAAAATATTAGAAAGGTCATATAGAAAGAATGGAAGACAACTGTCTTGCAGAAAGAGCTAAAGAAGAGAGACCAATGGACGGGAGAAGAACAAGAGGAAGACCAGCCAAAGATGGAGTGAAAGTGGATGCACATTCTATACGTCTTCCTCTGAGTAGTGATTTTGGAAATAAACAGGATGAAAACTCTACAAATTATGTATAAGAAGATATTTGAATTTAATTAATTTGTAAGTTTGCATGAGATTTACAATGCACTGAAATAACCAAGTTTTTAATCTATAATTTTACCAATTTCTACTTTTTTGGATGGGATCTCTTAATAACTTAACTTGGAAGTAAAGTTAAGTCTTGCAATATTTTTTTTTGTGAAACTCGGCAGAGCTGATTTGCGGTTTGACGAATCTCCAGGCGCTAGAATAACAAAGTTGATAAGTTAATCATTCTGTAATTTCTCGCTTGAAAAAACAAAACATTATAAAGTTCACTGAAGGGAGAAATCCTGACCTGATTTCTTAGATCAATGTAATTCTCATTTTCTTAGAACGTTTTCTTATACAAGGCAGTTCTCAAGATTTGAATGCAAAGTAAAGAATTGTATTAACAGAAATAAATATTGAAGAAGTAAAGTAACAGCTAATTACTTCAGTTCGTAAACTTTACAGAGCATTTTGCTTCTCATATTCTACTATCAGACAAGATCAACTTTGATTCATCTATTGTTTATTTATACTTAATACTTTTTCAATTATTTTACTGTAATTGGTTACCTTACTTCTTAATCAATGTTTTTTAAAATGCATTATGAATATGGCTCGGACATGAAATTAGATTAAGTGCATTCTTACTATACATAATATTGCTTGATGAGAGAGTGGTAGGGGGTGCAGTAGCACCAGTCTTACTAGTATAGCATTTGTGCTGTACTGTTTACAGAAGGTATAGGCGGGTAATGAAATAAGTAGCTAATTGTGGATTACAAGTTTATTTTGTTGCGTAAAATATTTTTTAACTTTTTTAATTAAACGCTACAGTACAACAAAAAGTTAAGCAAATTTATAATTTCCGCATATTTCTAAAAAAAAATTATAAGCTGGATTTTGCACTTTATTGAAAGGAATATTCGCGGAAACCATCGTTTCGCATGAATCCTTGTAAAATTCACGATTATTACAAGTGTCTGAAACTCCTTGTGCAGATGACTGCATTTCATCGTCAAGCTTATGTTTTACATTCCCAATGTGTGTTTTAGGCCACATGTGGATGTGAGGCCATCAGCCGGCTGGTAGGCTAAGAGCCTTGTAGGCCTGTCGCACCGGGAGTTTTTTCACAGAATGAAAAATTCCTGTATCTAAGCGCTTCGAGCTCGTCTTCACCATAAAAAATTCCTGTATCTAAGCACTTCGAGCTCGCCTTCACCATAAAAAATTCCTGTATCTAAGCACTTCGAGCTCGTCTTCACCATAAAAAATTCCTGTATCTAAGCACTTCGAGCTCGTCTTCACCATAAAAAATTCCTGTATCTAAGCACTTCCAGCTCGTCTTCACCGTAAAAAATTCCTGTATCTAAGCACTTCCAGCTCGTCTTCACCATAAAAAATTCCTGTATCTAAGCACTTCGAGCTCGTCTTCACCATAAAAAATTCCTGTATCTAAGCACTTCCAGCTCATCTTCACCATAAAAAATTTCTGTATCTATGCACTTCCAGCACGTCTTCACCATAAAAAATTCCTGTATCTAAGCACTTCCAGCTCGTCTTCACCATAAAAAATTCCTGTATCTAAGCACTTCCAGCTCGTCTTCACCATAAAAATTCCTGTATCTAAGCACTTCGAGCTCGTCTTCACCATAAAAAATTCCTGTATCTAAGCACTTCCAGCTCGTCTACACCATAAAAAATTCCTGTATCTAAGCACTTCGAGCTCGTCTTCACCATAAAAATTCCTGTATCTAAGCACTTCCAGCTCGTCTTCACCATAAAAAATTCCTGTATCTAAGCACTTCGAGCTCGTCTTCACCATACAAAATTCCTGTATCTAAGCACTTCGAGCTCGTCTTCACCATAAAAAATTCCTGTATCTAAGCACTTCCAGCTCGTCTTCACCATAAAAATTCCTGTATCTAAGCACTTCCAGCTCGTCTTCACCATAAAAAATTCCTGTATCTAAGCACTTCGAGCTCGTCTTCACCATAAAAAATTCCTGTATCTAAGCACTTCGAGCTCGTCTTCACCATAAAAATTCCTGTATCTAAGCACTTCGAGCTCGTCTTCACCATAAAAAAATAAAATGTTGACCCGCTATATAGACTTCTTTAAATTCCCTCCACTCACTTTGAAGTTAATCCTGAAGCAGTTATAAATGGATACGTCATTCTTAAATGTGCCTCATGGACTTAAGAAGTGAAAACGCCACTGAACCGAAGTTAGCAGTTGGTATATAAATCGCATCGTGATCACGGTCTTGTTTCTAAGAGGTTAGTTTTGCATATTGAACCTTGTGCCATGGCCATAAGCCAATTTCATTCCTAAAGCAATCTAAGTGCCTTAATATAGGTAATTTTACCAGTTGGGAGTACATGCATCTACTCAGTTATCAGATTAACATGATGATAATGAAGATAATATTTATCATCAACATCATCATCATCATCATTGTCACCAAGGACAGTATCACAAGATTTTTCATATGAAGATAATTCACAACCTGAGGGTAGCGACGGGATAAAGTGTAGTTCAATATATAAATACATGTGCACCAATAAAACTGAACAACAAAAAAGAAACTTTTTTTTCTCAGAAAGAAAAATAAGTGATTCCGATAGTATTTTTTCTCCTGAATTCAAATATGATATCGGTTTTTCTCCATCACGCAAGGTTTCCGAGAGAGAACAGGCTTTTATAATTTCAAACACTTTATTAATTTTATGCATTCATAACTATACAATATTCGAACATTCGGACTCACCTAGAAAGTAAGAAATGACGATTTCTGCTATATTTCTCCTGTGGAGCATCCATCTCGATTGTTCAACAATAATCGGCCAACATATTAGGATTCCATTTGCCTTGGTATCTCTTTTCCATAGCTGAAATTTTTTGATGAAAGTGTTCCCCGTGCTCATCGCTCACTGCGCCAAGATTTTCCGAGAAGAAATCTAGGTTTATTAAAAAAATAAGTATTTAAATCCATTAATTGAAATTGAAATAAAAAAACTGTGGGTGATGGAGAAATTCCGAATACATATTTGAAAACACGATAAAAAAGCTGCATTACGTACAACTATTGGTGCTCATGAGACAAAAATCATGTTGACCTGTGTAATTTGCCAAACATTAAAAATTAGTTTAATATATTTAATTTCTGAAAAAATAATTTAATATGAAAGCCATAACACACATTCATAACAATATGTAATATTTTGCTAAGATTCATATAGACAATGTACAGCGTGCATTTCATAACACTCATTCAAAACCATGTGTTAAATTGTGTTTTACAATACAGTAAAAGCTCCTTATTCGCTGTTCCCTTTATTCGCGTTTTCATTATTCGCGGGTTAAATATTGCAGTTCAATGGAAGAATATAAAGAATGGGGACTGAACATAAATTTACAGAAAACAGAATATATGTGTTTGGGAAAGGATGTGGATGACCTCATACTTGAAACAGGGAAAATAAAAAAGTGTGAATTTTTTAAATATCTTGGGTCAATAATTACAAGTTTTGGTACCTGTGAGAGAGATGTACAGACTAAAATTGCAATGGCAAAAAATGCAACTAAGACATTACATGGAATAATTTGGAATAAAAATATTACAAAGGAAACTAAAATGAAAATTTATAAGAGCATAATACAGAATATTTTGTCATATGGAAGTGAAACTTGGTCTTTGACGGAATTACAAAAGAACAAAATTAGAACAGTTGAATTTGATTATTTTAGAAGAAGCCTCCAAAAAACAAGACAGGATAAAATAAGAAATGAATTCCTTTGGAGAGAAATGAATGTCACCACATCTGTTGTTAAGAGGATTGAAAATCAAACACTTAAATGGTATGGCCATGTACAAAGAATGGAAAATGAAAGATGGCCAAAAAAATATATACCAATGGTCACCCCCTGGAAGAAATAAACGTGGCAGACCAAGATGGAAATGGAAAACCTACGTCAGAACTATAATGGATGATCGGAATTTGGAAGAGGGAGATTGGAATGATAGAGATAAATGGAAACTGAAGACGGCAAACCTATAAGTGTGGGGGAAAGCCGAAGAAGAAGAAGAAGAAATATTGCAGTTCCTGTATTCGCGGCTTAAAAGTCTTTATTCGCGGATCCAGTCGGTATATTAAAAGGATTAGTATCCTTTATTAACGCATTGGCAACTTTTTTCTTTTCTTTTTTACTGCAGGTACGTGTCAAGGCAACTTTTACACAAAGAGCGATTTAAACCAAATGGACAAATTAATATCAAATTTAAACAAACCTTATTGTCACCAAGCCTAAAGTTCGTTGCTAAAAGCCACCGCCGCCGTAATTCATGCGCCGCTATGTCCGTTATAAATGCCGTCCTCGCTACGATCGGTGTTTTATTGTTTCAACTCGTCATTCACGATTATTGTAAAAGTATTTTTTTCAGTGCGGCCTTCTTTGTGAATCACTCTGTGAGTAATGGAAATTTTTCATCTTGAAGTGAGTTATCAGCCCTTCTTCATCGATGGGTATCTCTTTAAGTCTGGACCTTCTTCCATGACCTGCCAGGCAGGGCAGGCCACACTACCGCACGTGTAGCTAATAGAGTCAAACCCCATCACCACGTCAAGGCAGAGATACCGTTGGAGGACAAATAATGCAAACAAAATGTTGGGATGTTTAAATAATACTGTTTGGAAAAATAAAAATTTAAGAATAGATACAGTTATATTATATGGGTGCGAAACATGGACTCTTACTTTAAGGGAGGAAAGGAGATTACGAGTATTTGAGAATAAAGTTCTTAGGAAAAATTTTTGACCAAAGAGAGATGAACAGACAGGTGAATGGAGAATACTACGTAACAATGAACTACATGGTCTTTATAGGAAGCCAGATATAATAAGTACAGTTAAGTCTCGTAGACTACGATGGGCAGGACATGTTTTCGCCCAAGGTACTTTTTTCGTCTGGCTTATCACCTTCGACCAGTCCGGCATGGCTAACCCTATCGGCAGCAATGCTACCGCCGTCATAGCTCTCAGGATCATTTAAGCACGCAAGCCACTCCACCACGACAAGGTAAAGATACCACGGAGGGAATGAAAATATATAAAATTGCTATTCTCCAATTATCTTACATAGATGCGAAACATGAACTCTTAGATAGGAGAACATATTTGAGAATAAAATTCTTAGGAAAGTTTATGGACCAAAGATAGGTTAACAGACAGGTGAATGGGGAAGACTCCTTAACAATGAGCTACATGACCTTTATGGGAAACCAGATATAATAAGAAAAGTTAAGTCTCGTAGACTGCAATGAGCAGGACATGTGGCACAAGTGGGGATTGAAAGAGAGACATGGAAACTCCTTGTAAGGAAGCTAGAGGAAGAACTTCCAGTAGGCAGGCCAATAATGAGGTGGGAGAATAACAATCGTGATTTGAGTGAAGTAGAGTTGTCTTCAATAGCCCGGGTGACGTGGGACATATAAAAGTACCTACAAAGCGAGAGATTAAACTGAGGTAGAGAGAGAGAGAGAGAGAGAGAGAGAGAGAGAGAGAGAGAGAGAGAGAGAGAAAGAGTTAAATAAGTAAAGTAACAATTATATTTTCATAACTTGTGAAGATTAATATTTTTGCAACAGAGAGTAGTGATTTCTCCTTGATCGGTTGTTTGTACGTGCTAGTGAAAATGGGAATGTCTATCAAGTTGCTTGAAATGAAGAATAGTTGCCGAATGAGTCAGTAATGCAATTCGTGAATCATTTGGGAGATCCCTAATTGAAATCAGGGGACCAGCTGACCTATCTAGGTTTTTTTCGAGTTTTCCTCATTCGTTAAGAAAAGTCCTGGCTTGGAATTTCATTATCATGATCATTAAAATCATTAATCATCATGCCATAATTCATTAAAATCATTAATCATCATGCCATAATTCATTAAAATCATTAATCATCATGCCATAATTCATTAAAATCATTAATCATCATGCCATAATTCATTAAAATCATTAATCATCATGCCATAATTCATTAAAATCATTAATCATCATGCCATAATTCATTAAAATCATTAATCATCATGCCATAATTCATTGAAATCATTAATCATCATGCCATAATTCATTGAAATCATTAATCATCATGCCATAATTCATTAAAATCATTAATCATCATGCCATAATTCATTAAAATCATTAATCATCATGCCATAATTCATTTATAAATCATTAATCATCATGCCATAATTCATTAAAATCATTAATCATCATGCCATAATTCATTAAAATCCATTAATCATCATGCCATAATTTCATTAAAATCATTAATCATCATGCGCATACTTCATTAATTATAAAACATTAATCATCAATGCCATAATATTCATTAAAATCATTAATCATCATGCCATAATTCTTTAAAATCATTAATCATCATGCCATAATTCATTAAAATCATTAATCATCATGCCATAATTCATTAAAATCATTAATCATCATGCCATAATTCATTAAAATCATTAATCATCATGCCATAATTCATTAAAATCATTAATCATCATGCCATAATTCATTAAAATCATTAATCATCATGCCATAATTCATTAAAATCATTAATCATCATGCCATAATTCATTAAAATCATTAATCATCATGCCATAATTCATTAAAATCATTAATCATCATGCCATAATTCATTAATTTGTTTTGCAAATGCCCTGTGTGGTCTTTCGACATTCCTGGTGTTCTCTCAATGGACTGGCTGTATTTGTAATCCACTTCTGAGGTTGGGGCGCCTGGAAGGCTGAGTTACGTTGTCCCGATAATATGATGGGTGATGATGATGATGATGATAGTGGTACTCCAGGAGAGTCCTTAATCCTAAGCTTAATCTAAGATGAATATGAATGATGATGATTGCGAAGGTCATTTGATTTCGGGGACCGTTTGGGCCTTAAAGTTTTCCTGACATTTGTCTTACAAGTGAGGAAAAAACCCGATAAAAACCCCACCCAGAAAAACTGTCCCGATCGGGGATCGAACTCGGGCCCGCTGCGTGACAAGGTACCTTATTAAAATAGGGATGTATGGAGAGTTTATGTTTGCGCGGCCATGAATCTATGGGTTCGAGAGTGCCAGTGAGTTAGTTAGTTTGTTACTTATAACTTATTTGCATAAAATGCATGAAAACAGACAATAATAGTTATAAACAACCTAGTCGAGATATTAACAAAAAAATGTACCCCATTAGAAATTATATTGTTGGCAAAATAAAAATTTAATTACTAACTGATAACCATAAAAATATCAGCCATATTTGAAATATATCGTCGAATTATGTAAAAAAAACAGAGTTTCAATCATAAGCTATAATTAAAATTTTGCATTTGGAAATGCATTAGAAAATGTTAAAAAATATGTAAAGGAAAATGTTTCAAATAACTTTTTTTATTCATATGCTCATGGAAGTTCGGCCAGTATGGGACCGGTGCAGCCCCCCCCCAGCATCGTGATGCATTTGGGTAGCTACAATAAGTAGTGGCTCGAGGTGAGAAAATCAGCTATAACAGCTGGGGGATCCGACATGCTGACCACATGTCACCCCTACACTGCTGAATGATATCTACATATCTGATTAACACATGTGGGTGTAAGGCCAGCAGCCGGTTGGTAAGGCAAGGGCCTTCTAGGCCTATCGCAACCTTCTGGCGGCACTATGGCCCTGGGGTCGACTCAGCCTCTAACGGAAATGAGTACTAGACGCTTGTTCTGGGAGTAAAGGCGGTCGTCACTCAAGGCTGACAATCCGGGTGACATCAAGTGCCGATTGTCAAGAAAAAGTGGGAGTCTTAACCACCTACTACCCCAAGGGCCTCCCGAGGCCTGTAGTGGGATCACTTTACTATAAACATATAATATTTGAATCTTAACTAATGAGAAAATAAATATGTATTTACACAGATGCATAAAAACACAACACACACAAACATATATTATATATAAAATAGATTTGATAATTATTCACGTAACAATTGGTTACTGCTGCTGGCATACAATGTAATATATTTGTGAAGAAAGGATTCCAGAGCCAAGAAAACGTTGGCCGCTCTTCTTCCTGCGTCCACACTGCATAAACAAAGTTTGAACTAAAAGCAGGATGCACCAGCTATCACGCTATAATTTCCACATTTCGTAAATATTTAAACGCAGGAATAAACTCCACCAAAATGGAGAGAAGATTGTCTTCTTTATAAAATAAAAATAGTGAATCCATTGTCTCACAAATTTTGTAGCACACCTCGTATTAAGAAGAAAGCGATATATTTATTAAAGTAAATTAATTTTCTCTCCCATAAAATGCACATTTCATAGCTATTATTATTATTATTATATTATTATTATATTATTATTATTATTATTTATTATTAATTATTATTATTATTATTATTATTATTATTTTATTATTATTATTAATTATGATGTTACCAAAGATGATTTACCACCGCAACCCTAAGGCAAAACATTCCTCGTTGAAGACCCTTCAACCGATGGAAAGATCAGTTTTTGTAGTCGCGCAGAACGGGCATCATCGCCCAATACTGCATTCGGAAAAGACAGAAGAATTAGTTATATTATTATTGTTATTATTATTATTATATTATTATTATTATTATTTATTATTATTATTATTATTATTATTATTATTATCTATTATTATTTTATTATGCTTACCAAAGATGATTTACCACCTCAACCCTAAAAGGAAAAAGAGACCTCGGAAGACCCTTCAACCGATGGAAAGATCAGTTTTTGTAGTCGCAGAACGGGCATCATCACCTAATACTGCATTCGGAAGAAGATTATTATTATTAGTATTATTATTATTATTATTATTATTATTATTATTATTATTATTATTATTATTATTATTATTATTATTATTATTATTATATATTATTATTATGTTTACCAAAGATGATTTACCACCTCAACCCTAAAGGAAAAAGAGACCTCGGAAGACCCTTCAACCGATGGAAAGATCAGTTTTTGTAGTCGCAGAACGGGCATCATCACCCAATACTGCATTCGGAAGATTATTATTATTATTATTATTATTATTATTATTATTATTATTATTATTATAGTATATTATTATTATTATTACTGAATCCTCTTACTTACAAATAAATAATAGTTTTTTAAAAAACTAAAACAACCACACTTTAATTAGAAAACCGAACAAAAAGTGAAAAATAATTTTAATTTCCAACACGCTTGGGATAAATTAAAGTGGTCAACAAAAAATCATCTCCAACACATCTAGAATGAAACTAGTTATCTACAAAAAAAAAAAATTACCATCAAAAGCGTGGGGCGCTTTATATGGTTTTTACCTTTTCTTCTTAGAGACTTTACTTTTACCAATATATTATCAAATATATTAATTGATATAGAGCACCCCCACGCTTTTGATGGTAAAATATTTTTTTTGAAGATAACTCTAGTTTTATTGTAGATGTGTTGGAGATGATTTTTTTGTTGACCACTTTAATTTTATCCCAAGCGTGTTGGAAATTAACATTATTTTTCACTTTTTAGTTCGGTTTTCTAATAAAGCGTGTTGTTTTAGTTTTTTTAACTATTTATTTTTTAAAAATGTAAATATCTTTAAATTCGATGCTATTGTAGGATGAGCTAAAAGTAATACTCTTCTAAAAAAATCCTCCGGGCCGGATTTGAACCAGCGACCTATGGATTACTGATATTATATACTCAATTGAGTTGGTGTTTACTTGATGAAAATCCATATATAATTAATGCAATTATATACTACAGTCCACCACTCCATCAACTGAGCTACCAGAGGATTTAATATTAATTTCTTACAACGATGGACTAAAAAGTCGATAAGTCCGCAGCCTAATACATATTATTTATGAAATATTGTATTGTCATTGGTACATTACAAGTATACAAAGTTTCAAGCCAATCCAATGTTTTTAAGTGGGTAAAAATCATGTTGAATGATTCCATTACATAGGTAGATACAGGTCAAGCTAATATAAAGCGTGTAAAAAATGCATCGTTATGAATAATAAATTCTGATGCTCTTTCCAAGAAAAAAATGCATCCGTGATACCATAGGGTAAAACGCTTCGTGTTCTTGCGCATGCGCATGGTGTAGAAATGGACTTAAAAAATCAGTAACATGTTGTAAAGTCTTTCCAACCATATTTTTAATAATAATACTCTAATATCATAACTAATAATAATTAATAATAATAATCATAATACTAATCATACTCTAATAATA